>LSSN01001437.1:0-10340 GCA_001970855.1 Smittium culicis
TTTATTTAAACACTAAACATCTTCACTTGTAAAAGTGTAGACTGATATCCAATTTTAAATTTAATAAACTAAACCGTATTATATAACCATTTCTGTTGAGTAACATCCGCTTTTTACGTTAACTCTCCCTCCCCATCTTCATATTATCTAATGCTTTATTTTTATTTGGTCAACTCTGAAAATAAATCCATCGTCACTCATTAAAAATAAGCCCATTTCAGTCTCTAGTGTAGTAATATTAACCTAAAAATTTTTTAGCTAAATGCGTTAAAACTAGGAGAGACATTATATCAATATATCAATATATTTATCTTTTTTTTTTTTTTGTCTCAGAGTTTATTAAACATAATTTAAAAGTATACTAAAAACTAATAAAAAATATTTAAAAAGTTAAAATATTCCAAAAATAATTTTTCAGCCAACTCCCCTCCACCGCTCTAGCAGCTCCATACCCACAGGGCATTGGTTCAAGGACTTTTATTTATCTGAAAAAAATAATTCAACTACTAAAATATCATACGCCCATAAATACTAGCTCACTTTACAACAATAAAAACTCTTAGTTTTTGATTTTTGAGTAATTGCGCAAATGTAAATTTATATATTCGAATATTCTCCATTTAAAAAAAGATAACGAAAAATCAATATCCACATATTACAATTTACGTTTGGTGAAGCTTTATTACCTTTCATACACAATAAAAAATAGTATTTATCAATAGTTTAGTCTCAATAACACTTTCACTTTAAATAAATACGCACAAGTAAATTGAAGTAAAACTTAAAAAGCAGAATACCAAATTTTTTTTCGATAAGTTTCCTAAAATTTTATTATATCAACTATTAGATATTTAAATATTACTTCTTATATAAAAAAATTGACCATATAAATTGACTTTTGATTTGTATTTTCAGTTGTGACTAAGAAATCAAAGTATATTAAACTTTAAAAAAGTTTAACACCGTTCATATTATATTAAACTGCATTTTACAATAATTCTTTGGGCTGAAACTTTTATTATATACATCACAAATATGCCTGGTATATATTATAGTTGAATTTTTATTAGTTCGTGTACTGTTAGTTAATATTTTTAATATTAAAGACCTAGAAAAAAAAGTATTAATCTTATTCTCGCCCAAGACATTATGTATTTTTGTAAAAGAATTTATTTCTAAAATGCCAAAATCTTGAAAACTTAAATAAAAATATTTTAACTTTTCGAGATTCAAAAATTTTGAAAATATATAGCTATATATAGAAAAGTTTCGACTTTAAATATATACTTTAATAGATCAATAGTCTTTTCGTTTTCTACTTAATTCTCTTTAAATTTGCAATGTTAGGAATCATTTAAGTTTTCATCCTAATTACCTTCAGGCTTATCATCAGATTTTTCATCTGAAGGCGGTGCTCCATTTTGTTCAGGTTTTTCGCCTTCAACAGCTGGAGCGCCAGGTTTAGCTCCAGCTACAACTGGTACTATTACTCCAACTTGTTGGTCTCCTTCGGGTAATCCGCCTCTACGGCCTCTTCTGCAGCCTTTTCTGAATCCTCCTCTACGACCTCTTCTGCAACCTCTTCTGCGTCCACCTCTGCATCTACCTCTGCATCCTCTTCTGCGCCCACCTCTGCATCCTCTTCTGCATCCACATCTGCGTCTCTTTCCGCATCCTCTTCTACGTCTTCTTCTACATGCTCTTCTGCATCCACGTCTGCGTCTTCTCTTACATCCACGTCTGCGCCCTCTCCTGCAACAACCTCTACGCCCTCTTCTACATTTGCCTCTGCGGCAACCCTTACATCCTTCAGTAGGCACAACTACCAATGCTCCAGGGCTATCTGGTAAAATTTTAGCTTTTGGATCATCGGGAGTTTCAGGATTTTGTGCCGGTTCTTCTCCGCTAAGAATCCTGTTGTTATTTCCGGATTCCAATACTGAGTTTTCTAGTTCTAAATTGTTCTTGTCTAGTGCAAGTGCATTGGCTGAATAAGCTGAAGCTCCAATAGCAACACAGATGCGTGATACTGTACTCAATCTCATTTTACTTTAGTTTTTTGTTAATTTCTTGGGCGAGTTCTTTGTCTATAATATAATTCTATTTCAAATTCTTATAATTTTAAACGTTTCTTTTGATTGATAATTATTAAATTTTTACAGAAAATCAGTGTCTTTTTATACATTTATTTTTCTAATTATATTCCACCTGAAACATATTTCATTACTATTATCAGGTATTTTTAATAATTATTTTAAGTTATATCGCATATGTTTAACAAAGATATATATTGGTAACAAAGTCTTAGTTAGAAAAAGAACATCACAATTTATGATTTTCAAATTTGAAAAAAATATATATAATAGTAATAATAATAATAATAATAATAATAGGATTTTCACTTCTTCAAGAGTTTACTAATCTTAATTAAATATTTAACCGAAAATTATGCTAAATCCAGCCAACCTCCAGGTTTTTGAATATAGCAATAGAATTTGAAGGTTAAAAAGAATGAAAATAAATTCGTATTAAAAGCGTATTAATTTATGCAATGGCATCAATGCTATTTGAGCTCACAAGGACTAGAAGCTTTATAGAGAAACTCGCGTTTCTAGATTTTATGCAAACGCAAACTTAAAATCAACTTGTGCTCTGTTGAATATTTTAATCAGCTTGGATCACTGAGCTAAGTGATTCCAATCAGCGAATGATAGCTTATTTTTTTTAATGAAAATTGAAAGAATTACTATTCAGAAAAAATATTTGCCGATATAGGTGTCCTATTTTCTTTAAATTGGTTTTTTACTAATATCTTATTAGTGTATATTTATTTTCGGCCCTTTTATTATTTTTTTTTTTAATGATTTTTTGCTTTTCATTTTATGGTTCTGAATGATATAAATATCGAGTTCATTCTTTATTTTCATTTTCATACCATCCATTCACTGAAATATAAATGGGGAGTTCTTTACGAAGATCGATTTTAGGCATAGCGCGTTACAGTTTATAAAATTGCATAAAAAAATTAGTTATCAATTAAAAAAAACATTTATTTTTTATATTAAATAGCAAGTCAAAGCGAATGAATAAATTTGAAAAAAAAATAAAAATAAAAAAAAGCCTTTCCAATCCTTCCAATGACAATAATAGATTAAAATACTCATTTCAATAATTTTTTGATCAACAAAGTGCTTTTTTTGCTCGGGAACTCCCGCATATATGTATAATAACATCTCTAATTTCCATAAATGATATTCTTGTGGGATTCAGAACTTTTTTTTCTTAAAAATTTTATTTGCTTATTTTTATTAGGTAAATGTATTGGTTGTAACGGTTACTCCGTTCAATGATATTTTTTAATATGATTTAAAAATAAAACTAGCATTGCTTAGTACGAAATTCTTAGTAGTAAAAGCTTAATAGAAAAGGTCTCGCTCATCGAAATAATCTCCCATATGGGATATTCTTTCGGGAATCGGAATTTTTTTTCTTAGAAATCCTATTTGCTAATTTTATTAGGTAAATCTATTGGCTGCATTAGATTATTCATTCGATTGCATTTACTAACAGACTATTAGTTAAAATAGAGCTTAAAGTAGCAAAATTTAAATAGAATAAGTTCCGCTCCTCGAAATAATTTTCCGTATATATCAGCCCTTTCATGCGAGTCTTTTTTTGATTTACGAATTCTAGAATACTGGATTCAATAATTTTAGTTTAATTCTGAAGCTTATTTTATTATTAGACTGTAATATATTTGAAATTAATGATATATTAATTTATTAGGCAATAACAAGTCATTAAATTCAATTTTTTAGAGTGTTGGGCAGGATAGGATTAACTCGTCCGTTTTCCTTAAGGAAAAACTTAACACCTTGATTTTCATGAGTATTAAACTTTAACCTCCAGTCATAAAATCATTAAATATTATGTTAATGGGCTGCTATATTTTATTAAATCTTATGCTAATGAGCTACTATTAAAACTATGATTAGCAGTATCTAAAACATCCCTTTCCTGATAAGTTGAATATTTTTTGGTTCACAAAGCTAGACTTATAGAAATATAAGATAATTAATTCTGAAGCCACAAAAAGATATTGAACTGTATAAATCTAGAACATATAGGGACAATTACCTGTAAATACCAATAAAACCAAGAAAATTAAAATATTTAGCCCTATATTGCCAAAACCTTTTTTTTAAAAGTAATTTATTGATTAGATTAAGATTTTTAATGATATATATATTGCTACCATTCTGCAACAAAATTAATAAATAAGCGAGTCTCATTTAATCCATATATATCGAATGAGTTTATCTATATTTAGTAGCTCAAAAATATTATGCTTCAGTAAAGTTATAACCTTTTCTACAATGGTAGGATTTTTTTGAACAATCAAAATTATCCATAATAATGACAAACAGATGTATTAATAAGCTATAATATCATTTTTTTGACTACAAAAGTTTTATACCCAATAAAACCCCATCATTAATTACTTAATTCAACTATTATTTTTAAATAAACTATTAATTTCCGGCTCTAGAAAGAGCTAAGCACCATTATTCTGAGTAAAGTGATATATTATATAGTGCAAGAAATTAATATTTTACAATATCTTATTTATCTTACCACTAAATCTTTCATTGATTGTTATTTATATAGTCGATAATAATAGCATTCGTATATTTTTTTACAAATTGGGGGTTTTTTTTAATATTTCAATTTAACTCGTATTTTTTAAATGCGAAAATAATTTTTCTCGAATTACAAGAATCAAATAATTTCTAACTATAACTTGTGTAAAAAAGTATCAAACTCACCTAGAGCGTGTAAATAGCAGTATAAAATAATTGCTATTTTATTAATTTCTCGTATCACTAATTTATCAAATATTTTTAATCAGGATTTACCCCCCTTTATACTTCAAACTATACATAAAGTAGATTCGAACTATGGAAACAGTATAAAAGGATAACCCAGCTTATTTTATTTAAAGCGATGAATATCACTTGTTGAGGACGGGGGCTTTTTCATAAGGGATTTTTTTGCTATAATCTCCTTGGAATATTTATTTCATAAAGGAAAAGAGTTTTTTTTTATCCAGGAGGATAAATCTTTAGCCCTTTTTTTTCATATATTAAATTTTTTTCATAAAATATATTTCAATTAAATTCAAATAAGTACCTAACTTGACATTGTTAAAGCTAAAGTAAGCGAAAAAGAAACCGAATGAGCTTCTGATATGTAAAATATATTATTTACATAAAAATAGTCTTACAGGAGATTCTGAACGAAGAAAGCACTTTTTTGCAGCTCAAAATTATTTGACTGAATATTTTAAAGATTATTATATTATTTGCGGGATTGAATAGGCATTTTGATTTTTCTATTTATTCATTTCATCTAAAAAGTACCATTTTCTAAAAAAATTACTAAATTTTTTTATTGGAGAATATTTAAATATAAAATTTTGTAAAATTTAATTCTTTTCGAATAATAGCGCTGTCCTAGTAAAGGATCCTTATGATGAAAAATTGAGATTTGATAAAATGTGAATATCGAAACAAGGCTTATCTAAACTCATTGAGAAAGAAATTTTACTAAATATAATTTACTATTTATTCTTAAAAAATAATAAAAATAGATTAGAATTAAAAAAACCCCCCTAAAAATATCAGCTCACCAAAAGAAAGTCTGATATTATATTATGATTGAACCTATCTAGAACCGACACTATTAGGCTCAATTGAAAATTATAATTTGCAAAATTATTTAAAAAAAAAATTAAAAATTGGATGTATGATATTTAATAAACAATAAAATATTATGTTTTTATATTATTTTTTCAATATATCGTTATTTTGACTAACTCTGAAGGCTCAAAAAAAGTCTAACATTCTTGAAATAGCTTAAATAATCAAAAAATGCGCACATATAACTTATTTAATTCTGTCATTTTTCGTATAGTTTAGTTAGATAAATATTGAACTAATATATTTTATGGGATAATTATCTTATATTATGGAATCATTATTAAATTTTAACTATCTCTGCGGAGCGTCTTTTATTCAATTCTTTTATGTGTAGTTAAATTTAATATAAAGATAATTTTTTCCAACGTCCTGTAATGTATAAGTAATTTATTTGGTATAAAAATATTAAATATTTTTTTAAGAGCTATAAAATATTTCTCTATCCAGAAAACCTCAGAGAACTATTCTAAAATATCAAAAGTTATTTTATAGGCATATTTTTACTTTGAAAATTAAATTATTCAAGAATGTTTTTTGAAATTTCTCGATATTTTTTTCTTACTATTTATTATGATTATTATTATTATTATTCCAGCTATACCTAGTATACATCGGTTTATATTTAGAATATTTTTTTAGAGAATAATCATATTTCAATTTTATTATTAAAATTATAAAAATTAAATTGCAGCGTACATTTATTTTATACCACTTTCTTATCTTTTATGTATATATATCAGCACATATTTTCACTCACATTTTGAAAATAAAACTTTGAATTTACTATAATAATTATCTATTCTATGTTTCATTATTCTAATTAAAGTATAAAGAGTATTTATTCCTATTTATGAGAGTTTCAGTGTATATTTTGGCTATCTAATCCAAAGAAAATAGCTTTTATAAAATAAAAAAATCATCCTTTTTTTCATACTTTGGCATAAAAAAAAAATTAGTATGAAAGTATTTTTTTATATAAATTTTTCTTAGTTCTGTTTTTTTTTAAAGAAATTCTATAATTATTTTAACTAATTGACTTTTGAAATTTTTTAAAAAAAATTTAGGTAAAATTTCAATATGGCTTATTAAGAGCGCAAGAATAATTTAAAAAGTATTTCAATCTTAACTTTTTGCTATATTAGGTATCTAGAAGGGGTTATGATTCTATATAAAACATCATGATATTAAAATATTAGTACTTTTGCTTTTCTATTATCTTTTTTATAACATTATTTTTATAATAACGATTAATTTCAAGAAATTCCGTACAATAATTCCAGTTATTATTGGAAAATATTGTACAATAAATATCAAAAAATCTTTTGTATTTTTATGAGTATGAAATTTTAGAATATGTTGATATATATTTTTCATATTTAGCGCTTTTATTTATTTAATTATTATACGCAGATGAAAATAACTAAAATTATTCATTTACATCAAGAAAAATTTCATTTCAATATCTTTGCATTTTTTTTGAAAGAAATTTTTAGATGAAAAAATAGCAGATATAGTTATATATTTTAATAAGCTAATTGATTTTATTGGTTAATCGTATAATTATAAGGATTTAGATCACATTTTTTATTGAGTTATAACCCAGAAAAAAAAATATATTACTTCAGGATATAAATCTTATAATTTTTATTATTAAATGCAATAATTTTTATACAAACATAAATTTTAAGCGCTATATTTATAATTTTATTTTATATTTATTTTATTCTATACTTAATAATTTTAGCCTCGATATAAATAATCTAGTAGAATCTGATATTTTTATTGCTACATAAAATATTAACTGATATTTTCTAATAATTTAGCTAATAAACTAATTAAAATATATAAAATTATGTAATTTTAATATTAAAAACTTTTTTTAGACGTTTTTCTTAATATAATTGTGAATATTTGTATTTTTTGAAAAAGAATAATTAAAAATTAAATATCAAATTTATGAAAATATAATTTATATTAAACTTTTTGTGAATAAAATATTTTATACTAATATTTTATACTTATTTATTTGATTCTTTACTCTTCTAATCCACTGCGATAAATTTTATAAAATTAAATAAAAATAACATTTTTCAATAAAATTTGGTTCATATTACAATTATAGGTATGTATGGTATAAAATATGTAAAAAATTTGGACATTTTTCACAGATAAATATCTCATAAATTGAACTAATTATTATCTAACTTATGAATTTATATTTATTTCTCATAATTTTATAATTTTATTCTAATAATTAAAATTTAAAATTTACATATCGGAAAATTATTGATCTATATTTTATTTCTTTATTTTTGATTGACTCGAATGCAAAATTTGTAAAATTCGGGATAAGGATAAATATATATATATGCATTATCTTATATTAGAATTATAATTTCATTATGAAGCGCTAATAAATTTTATTATTTATGAAATTATTAAATGGATTAAACAATAAATTATCATGATACTGAAAAAACTATATAAATCTAGTTAACTGGTCTCATATATTCTATAAAAACAAATCTATATTAATTATTATTCGCTACATTAAACATATATGATTTTTTTATAATACAATGCACTTAATAATTTATACATATAAAAATATATTGATAATGCTGAATTTATTATAACTTGGTATAGCTAAAGAAAAATATAATTGGATATAATTTGGCAATTTTAATTAATTATATTCTAGAAGAATCTTGGAACTATAAAATATATTAAAAATTTTGTTCACATTCTCAATTTTATTGCAGATTTAATCATATTATTTAATTCTTCAACAAATCATTTTACTGTTTACGTCATTGATGAAATATTATATGATTTTTTTATATTGGTAAAAATACTTTTATTGAATTTTTTTTTATGTATATGCTAATTCCAATCAATTTAATAAAAAATAAAATACTTTATTAGCTATGCATATTTCTGAATAAAGAAAATTTTAGTTTTAGTATTTAAAGTAATACTTAAGATTTTCTTTTTCGATAAAATTTTATTCTGGTTAATTTTTCAAATTATTTAAATTTATCATTGAAAATAAAAATTTATATTTTTTTATTTTTTAATATATGTTTATTTTTTATTTGAGCTGAAAAAAAATTATTCAGTAGGATTATGTTTCTGATATATTCTTAATATATAAGTATTTCTATAATCTAATCATTTATCGCTTTATTCGGATTTATAATAGAAAAAAAAACACTTGAAAATATATTTTTTGTTAACTATTTATCTTTAATCAAGCTTTTTTTCCCCATGATCTTTCAAAACTTCATCAAAGAAATTAAAAAATTATTAAAAGCATATACACACAATCCCCTCTTAATCATAAAAAAAATTCTAAATATTCGATTAAATTTTAAGAATATTTTTTTTATAACAAATTAAAAATTTAGTTTATGTGTAAAACAAAGAAATGCTTTCTGAAATGTAGCTTTTTCTAAATAAATTTTATTTTCAATATTCGATTATATAATATCAAAAAAATGGTTTTCAACTATCTCATTACTTTATCCTTTACTTATAATTATAATGAGATTAATAATATTATAAAAAACCTTAATTAGTAATAAATAATATTTATTTAGCTTTTAAAATTTTTGATATTTATGAATTATTATTTATAATAAAAAATGATTTTAATGAACTATATATACGTGTAATTATATTTTTTTCTCCATTATTCTTTTATAATAGTTTTTTGAACTATTTTTTCTCTTGCTTTTTTCAATGATAATGTTTATAGACATTTAAATAAAATATTAACTAAAATCAAAATCATAGTATATAATATTAATTATGAAAATAAAACAATAAATTACATTTTTAATGCATGACCCTTGAGTTATATATAAATATATGTGCATTTTTTGAAGATATTAATTAATTGATTCAAGTTTCATAAATAATTATCAATTAACATCATATCGTTCATTTCAAAATTCAATTATTCTATATTTTATATACGGTCTTATCTTATTTTAAAAGCGGTGTAGATAATTAACTTATTGAGAATTACAATGCATAAAATAATAAGTAAAATACGCCGAAAATTCAAGTAATATTGCTTAATTGATAGTAAAAAATAGCATCATTAATAAATAAACCATATTCTTCGTATTTAATATCATTGAAATAATATTTAGAATATCTTAAATTTGAATTCAATTAAAATTTATTCAATGCATATTCAACACATATTATATTCAACTTGTGTATTTTAATAATATTTTTTTAATACTAAACCAAGATTAGTTTTAATATAAAAATGATATGTTCCCGGTTAGTATTCTACCTGGGTTAAACAAAAAATATAATCGATCATTAACATTTTTTTTTGTATTTTTTCATAATTTTTTACTGATATCTAATCATTATTTTTGATATTAAGTAATAAAAAACTTATTCAACAGTTTTATATAATAAAAACAATTTATAAATTTTATGGTTAATGATTATTTCTTTCAGAGGTTTGAAATCGAATTTCTAAAATCCTTCATTCAATTTTAGAAAATTCCCAAGAAATTTATAAAGAGAAAATACGAGAGGCAGCGGGAAATTTTTTTTTTT
>LSSN01001438.1:0-30465 GCA_001970855.1 Smittium culicis
TTTTTTTTATTTAGATGGTTTTAAGGACCGTATTCTAGAGATTTTCTAGGTATGCCCGATTTCTTTGATATCCAGTCTATGTGGAAATACGCATTTGAAAAAAAATTGAGAGTGTTTAAATCTTCACATTTAGTTTTACTTTGATATAACCCTGTTATAGACGAAGATACACCAACGAGTATATTTTTTTGATAAGGAGTATTTATACTTTCTCCAAATAACAATAGAGGCCCTCCAGAGTCTCCAATACAGATACCTTTATTATTGGTATTAATGGCGCATATTTCATTTTTATCATTTCCAATATACTTTGGGTTGTACTTTCTACAATCTCTTGATTCGGTAGGTAAAATTTCTGTATATAATAAATGATTTGACGGTTTACTGTCGTGAGATGTCAGTCCCCAACCTATAGCCAGTAACTTTGAATTTATTTTTTCTTTTTGAACTAGTATCTTTGGATATTGGATTCCTAATTGACTTTTTTTCTTTTCACTAACTCCACTTTTTAAAATAATAATTCCAATATCATAATTGCTCCCATCATCGTGGTAATTACTATGAATATATATTTTCTTTATTTGACCCGATTTATCATTATCATCAGTCGATTTGTTGCTTCCAACTATAATTTTGAATTCGCTTTCAAGTTTGTTAACCATTTTATCTCCTTCTATTTTTCTTAAACAATGCGCGGCAGTTAGTACTACATTATAAGATATAAGCGTACCACCACAAAAATGCCCTTTTATCCCGGATAGCGATACTATGAAAGGAAATTGTTCAAAGTATGCCCTACTACCTCCAACTATCCTTTTAGAAAGATCAGTCGTATTATCTGATCGGGTTGAGTTGTAGATATCGGCTCTTATGTACGAAGATATTGCGAGACCTAAAAAGAAAAAGGCGAAAAAAATCATTTTGACCAAGTTATATCTTCTTTTTAATGATTTATTTGATTTTCTCTTAACGCAACAAGCTTGATTTTATTTGAATTATTTAGATTTTGTAAAGATTATTATGAAATTTTCAAAAATTCTTATTTTCTTCACTTTATATTCCAATTTTGAGATAATATATATATTTATTTTTGTAAGTGTTAAAAGTTCAAAATTTTTTATTCAACACTTATTTATCTGATCGCACTAATAAAATATAAATTGAATGCGTTACTATTTTTTGATAAAAGTTTATATTTCTAAGTTTTTACTTTTATATAATATGTTTATAATATTCATTATGATTTATTATAGAGCGTACTTATAACTTATTCAAATATATAAATATATACTGATAGATTATTATAACAAATAAAATTAATGCTCGTAAATTCTATTATCTTTTTTTGGATCTTAAAATTAAAATGTATTTATTTCCTGATTTAGGCACGTGGCATCATTTTTTTTCTGATAGCAATATGTAAATTGATATCTGTTATTTATAAAAAAACTAATCGATAAATTAAAATATCATATAGTTACATATAAGACATTTCATAAAATAATACACTTATAATTATGCTAAAAACTTTTATTATTTTGAATTTTCAGCAAATAATAATATAAAAAAATTCATTTATTTTTTTTAGATATGTATGCTGACTTTGCTTGCTTTAACGTTATTTTTTTTTTGAGCTGAATTATAACCTGATTGTGTATGTAGCAATATCATCAATTATACTGTTTTAATCAATTTTGGGGTATTTTTGTACATTTATTTTAATTGCGAGATAGATCTGAACTAAAATAATATTTGGTGTGATGGAATATATTTTGTTGAGCTCATTCTGATTTAGAAGCATCGGATTTATCAGTTTTGTTTTAAATCATGTTGATTTATGCTTTAAAAAGAATTAAATTCAATAAAAAAACATTATCAGAGTATTGTTATTCGTAACTTTTTTCAATTATTTTTATACATAGATATAGAATAACATAATCCGAACTAGATAACATTTGATTGTTAAAGTACTCTTATATCATTTTTAAAGCTTATACATTAAATTTATCTTAATTTTTTATTTGGCGAATGCAATCAGCTAATAAGATTGGGATATAGATAGCTATAATTAGATTGATCTATTTAGTCACCAATTCTTATCATTTTCTAATAAACTATAACATCTTATTTGATAAACTCTAAATTAATCAAGTACTTTTTAGTATATGGAGGTACAGAAATTTTAATGATATAGATAAAATCACCTAAAAAAAATTTTGACTATTTTTTGGCATACAGTTAAATAGAAAAACAGTTAGACTTTGTAAAACCATCCAACAGAGCTAATATTTTAATTTTATTCGTAAAATTATATTATAGGTTTAACAAAGCGCTTTCTTGGCTCAGAATTTAACATTTGATGTTTCCTTTTGTAGGAAGCCTTTAAAATGCAAATAGTTGTGATTTAAATCCTTGTAATTATCTTCTACTAAATAAAATGAGAATTTTTTTTTAATCAAATATTAGCTTGAAAATATAATTAATAATCCAAGTATTAAATTTTATTACAATTTGTACACTATAAATTATAAATTATAAATGTTAATTTCTTTTTTTTCTGTTTTTTTAATTAAAAGATACCTCCACTTCTAACCAACCCCCCCCCCCAAAAAAAAATAAGTGAAATTGATAGAAATAAAGTTAGTTACATATAAAAATGCAAAAATTATTGGGCTTGATTGATGGATATAGGATAATTTTGTGTTGGGGTGAAAATACCTCATTCCTACAATTCTTTATACTCAATATTATAATAAATATATATTAGAGCATCTAAATATAAAGAAAAACAATTTTATAATGATTAATTAAGAAATAAGCTTGAGAAAAAATTTATTAGTTCAAATCACAAAAATAATAATAATAATAATAAAGAGCAGATAATAAAGAAAAAATAACGCCGAAAAGGAATAATTAATCTAAAAGATTGTCTCGGCTGTTTATTCTTACAAAGAAAAGTATAATTTCAAATAGATGAATATAAAAATGATAGATAAGCAAAGGTAAACAGAAAAGAAATTAATAATTTTTTAAATAGAAAAGAAAAACTTAAAATTCCGAAAAAAACGATACCATAAATACAAGATCCTTAATCCTTACTCGATGCAAGAAGAAAATAAATAAAAAAAATTTTCAAAAGAAGAAAAATAAATTTAAAAACTTTTAAAAGCCATATTTCATAATATAATCCGTTGAAATAAAACGTACTGCAATTTAAACTCAAAGACAACCAAACATCATATTTATAAAAAAATAAAGCTTAAATATTTAGCTAATCTCTCAAATTTTTTAATTATTATTGAATATTAATAAACATATTAAATCATATTTATCTAAGTTTAGTTTTATTATCTATTTTTTATATTATTTTATTTTTTAGAATCCAAATACTTATTAGTAACTAAAGGATTATATCAATAAATACTAATAATCATTTTCAATAAATTTCAGGAAAAAAAAAACAGTAAATACGACTACACTGCAAGAAAAAATCAATAAAGATTTTAAATCAAATCCCAAACTAATAAAAAATTAGAAAATTTAACTAGATCTTTTCCTTTCAATTGAGCTAGAAGGTAAGTTTATAATCACAAACTATTCGATTTAAAAAACAGCAGATATTAAAATAGCCCATTTTAACTATTAGCGTTATGATATTTTAATTATAAATATTATAAATAAGTATTATTACCCAAAAAAAAATCATATCTTCAAATTATCAAATTAAAAAGATGTTTTTATTGTATTAGGATCAATTATATGAAAATGAATCTATGTTTTATATTCATTTGACTTATCTAATTTATTAACCTTCAAAGAATACATGGTTGCTTCAATAGCCATTTTATTTATTATCCTATCGATTTATTGTGATTTTTTTATTTCTGGGAAGAATTCTTTTTCTAAAATTTTTATAATTTTTTGTCAAATATTGAAACTAAGTATCCTTATTCTTCACAGCTAGTTTTACTATAAATCTTTATATTTCCACAAGATAAATATTGTTTTTTGCAGAAAATTGCTAAAAAATACAATGTATATAAAAACTTGCTCTATATTGGTTTAGTTTAAAAATATTTATATAAGGAAATATTTTTGGATGTATTTTGCTGCATGTGCGTTTTTTAATGATTCAAGTGGTTTGGATACAATTTTTAATTTTAAATTTGATTATATAATTGTTTATTATTTTGAAAATCTGTTTTAAGTTGAAATGATATACCCTTCTAAAATAATGATATAATTTTATATACTATATGCATTCACATCACCAGTATTTTATACTATATACCACCTCGAATTAAACCAATCGAATCATTTGATATATCAATACATGTGATTTTGAAATTTATAAAAGCATTTTTATCTTTATTAAAAATAATTTACTTTATTAAAAAATAAACACTTTAAGTGTAGTATTTTTATATTATATTATTAAACATATTTTACTGAAATTTATTCAATAATTATTATTATCTATAAGGTAAACAACAAGTTACCACTGAATGCCTAGTTATTAAATATATTCCAATTTAATAATCTACTTTGATAGATAAGCCAATGAATAAAATATAGTGTACTTATTTTTGTAAAAAAAATGTAAAATTTACAATTTCAATATATGTATTTCAATATGGTATTTTTCGAATTGTGTTTAAAACAGTGAATGTGGTGAAGAAAATAAACATTTATATTATTAAGAAAGGTAAATTTTAGGAAATCGATTATTTGAAATAGTTACGCAATAATATAGTAGAATTTAGCTGCAGTTTTAGTTATATGTATATCTAAACCTATTTCTATTGGATTAATTCAATAAACTAAACTTTGATGTAGTGCTTTTAATTCTAAAAAACTACAAGTAAATAAATTGTAAAACTAATCTAATCTGTGAAAGGGGATGATTTAATAAAATATAGTTTAGTAGCTATGACATTGTATTCAAAAAAAATGTAGCCTAATGAAAAAACATTATTGTTTTATTATAGAATATCTACTGTAGATATAAAATAATTTTACTCGTACTAAAAACTTTATTGGGTATATTGGGCCAAAAGTTTCAATCGTGAAATTTTCTATTTTTGTCTAATAAACTTGCACTATCTATGTTCAACCATTAAAATCAATATCAAAAATGTCAATTGGGTAGCTAATTTCAAAAAAATATTACTGAAAAATGACTTCTCCAAGTAGGCATAACCTTGTGCTCTTTTTGGGTTAATCTTCATACCGAGGGGCTAAACTAGCTCTAACTGGTTATTGGGATGTTAAAACTCGAATCTAATAGTTAGCTCGCAGAATTCTATCTAAAAAAATCGGTGCTACCTTTTGGAGCAGCCAGTCGAATCTTTGTAAACTCTTAGCCAATTTTATTTAACTTTTAACTTAATAACCCTCATATATTTTGTTTCCTATAAACAAATTCTCTATAAAAAAAAAAAAAAAAATCGGTGCTTTTCAAATGCCACAAATAAAATGATTAAATAAGAGCTATTTTTAATAACCCGGTTCTTATTAATGCATAATAGAAATATAAAAATTAAAACATGAATTTCGAGCTGTCACGATTTATATAAATTTTCTTCAATTAATTTTTAGCTTTTATCGCTAATTTTTTCTTGCAATTAAATATTACATTCAATGCCATCCAACCTCGATCTCCAAGTATTTTAAACACATACACTTAATAGTTCCTTTGCTTCAAAATGACTAATACGCACAAAGCTTTAGATCCTAATTCCCTCGATGAATCATTGAAAGCTATCAAAAAACCTGAATTATTTATTTCAGGCCATTTCGGAAAAAAAATTAAATCAAATTTTTTGATGAACCAGGATTTTCTCTCTTTAAATCATGGATCTTATGGCTCTTGTCCAATTTACGTTCAGGAATATGTGGAGTACTACTCACGGATTGCCGACTACAATCCAGTTAGATTTGTTTTACACACATTAAAACCTCTATATTTTGATTCTCTCGAAAGAATCTCACCATATTTAGGCGTCGAGGATCCTAAACAATTAACATACATCTCGAATGCATGTGCAGCACTAAACTCCATTTTGCGTAGTATGAAGTTTGAAGAAGGTGATATTTTAATCCATTATTCAACTACCTTCGATGCGTGTATTAACGCTATCCAATACATTTGCGATAATTCAAAAGCCAAAGCTGTTAAAATAGAATTGAATTTCCCTATGACAAATGATGAAATATTATCTGCAACAAAAGAATCGATTTCTAATATTAAGAAAGACAGCAATAAAAGGATCCGGCTCGCTTTAATCGATGCCATAATTTCAGTACCTGGGATAGTTTTACCTTACAAAGAATTAGCGAAAATTTTTAAACAAGAAGAATCTTTGGTGTTTATTGATGCGGCTCATGCAATAGGGATGCTTGATATTGACATTGACAGCACTGGTTGTGATTACTTTGTCACTATTGCTCACAAATGGTTCTTTTCCAAACGAGGTTGTGCTATATTTTATGTTGCGAATCACTTAAAATCCAGCACTCATCCACTATGTATCTCACATTCTTACAACCAAGTGAACAATTTCAACGATTCTTTCTTCCAACAGGGCGGAATTGATTACAGCACATATTTATCATCAAATGCATCCATCGACTTTATTGAATCGCTTGGCGGTCTCAAAAAGATTCAAAATTACTGCTCTAACTTGGCAAAACAAGCTGTTGACATGCTTGAATCTAAATATGACTTTACACCGATGACAAGAGACAGATCACAAACTTGTTTTATGATCAACGTCAAAATTCCTCTCGAGTATGGAAATCCTATTCACGACAAACTTGGATGTTCTATCTCAAACATTATGCTTCTCAAATACAATATCTCTGGGAAAGTTTTTTCCCACAATAACGCATGGTGGGCCCGTTTGAGTGCTCAAATATTTTTGGAACTCAGCGATTTCGATACCTATGCTCAATTCCTACTAAAAACTATCGACGAAGAACTTGGAAAATAAGCGTGATTTAAATTTGCAAAGTAAATACAATTCGCTATTATAATTCTTTTTATTCTTATAGCGTACTTTTTAAAACTACAAGAATAATTCACCTTATGTTAAATTTTTTGAAATTGCTTTAAAATCATATAAAATTGTATACATAAAGTAAACAGATGAATAACTCCCTCAAATGAAAAGCTTATCTGCGTATACATTGCATTTTTATTATTCTAAACACCGAAAAAAAGAAAATTTATAGCAAGAAGCTCTAAATAATATGATAATTGAAGATTTATATATTAAATCATACTAACTATATTTTCTCACTTTTAAAATAATTATATATATATTTTCTTTTATTTTTTAATTTTATAAAAATATATTTCTGCTAGTATGAAACTTTCGCTTAAGCAAATGTTTTTTATAAAACAATATTTTTGATAAAATGCCACTGGTTTATAAACTTATCAATAATCTACCCTGGACGATGCCAAAAATAGATATATTAATAGATACCGTTTCATATATATTAGCTTGCGCCTATTTAAGAGTATTATAAATAATATCACGTTATTTTTACTAATATTCCAAAGTGACCTATATTTTTGTAATTTTTAATAGCTATTATTTAAATACCCTCCTATACTATATTATACATATTTATTTGTTTCAAAATATGTAAAAATCACAACAAATTTAATTAGTTGAAATTCATATTAAAAATACTATAAGTAGTATTTCTATTAGAAGCTTTAAAGATATTTTTAAATATCGCGCTTATGATTTTTTTTAATCTCTGTTCAAATTTAAATTGGTGCAGGATATTTTTTTGTTGAAAATTTTGTTAGATTAACTTGTAAAAAACGAAACTAAATATCTTTATCTTGAATATCGAGAATAAATAATATCTAAACAATATCTGATTTTTAAGGGTCAAAAACCTATGAAACATAATTTAGTAATAAATTAAAACAAATTGCACTCGAAGACAGATAGACTAATTTAACGAATCTTTAGTTATTGACCTAAACTAATTTATTTAAGCTTAATTTAGCTCGATAAAAAGGTAGCTATTCAGTTTAATAATTCGCATATTAATATATAACTTACTATTAAAAACTTATAAAAATTATATATAATGATAACTAATTTTTTATATATAATTACCTTTATTGGCGTTTATTATAGAAAATAATTTAATAATATATATAATTTTTTTCATAACAATAACCACAAATAGAAAAGAAATTAATTAATTTAATAGTTAATTTAGTAAATAGTATATAATAAAATAAATAGGAGATATTTTTATATATAGCAACCAAAGCAAAAAATTAGCATTATTTTCGTAGTATTTGTCAAAGTATTCCTAATACTCCATTTATAGCTTTATTTTAGATTGTATAATTTTTATTTGGGTCTATTTAATATAGAATATATTATTTAAACTTTAAATTTTGGATTGTTATCAGATGCCTTTAAGATCTTATTTCTTCCCATTTCTCTTTTGGGATAAAATTTTTCTCTTTTATAACTTTATTTTCCCTAATTATCAAGAAAGCGAGCTATTAATATTGTATAAAAGATAAATGAAAGTAATAGCGAAAGCTAAAGCAAAAATAAATGTAAAGAATAATCTAGAGTAAAGAGGAGTGGTAGAAAGTTGAATAACAAGGCAAATAAAAATAAGCATGAATATAAAAAAATAAAATTTGATGAATCATCAAAATTCACAAAGAGAAGATAGGCTTTCCTATAAAAAAAACTTACATTGAGTATTAAAATTATTTGTAAAGAAACTAGGTTAATCTTGTCTTTGGTTATAAAGATGGTTTTTTTTATAAAAATTATTGTCTTTGTTGTAGCGCTTGGTTAAGCTTAGCTACGACATACTCTCCTTCTGGATTATCAGCTGCATACATAAATGAGTTGAGATCAATATATAAACCAAAATCTTATGTCTTGACACTGCTTTAAGTGGGTTGGATGACTGGAGTAGTATGGAGTCATGAACCTGATATCTTTCAAACAAAATCGAACTCGTTGAGATAATTGAGTTCCTAGTCAGTGTCTACTTCTAACAGGATAAATTAAAGATATAATATTATAATCCTTATATAGAATAGTACCAAGTAGCATACCTAATACAACCGATCATTTTATTTAACCGCATTATCAATAAAATAACTAAATAAATATTTCCTGCTTCTCGTAGAAATCTCCCGTGTATAAATATTGTTAATGAGATTTTGTTCGATTTAAACCTCACAAAACCAATTAAAAGTATTGTTCAAGTTATATAAACTATATATGATAATCTCTTTTATAAAATATTATACGAACAGCATTGGCAGATGAATTCAAACTACTATCTGTAAGGTAACACCTACCTGATATTGATCCAAATATATTATTATTGATATTAAAACCATTATCGAATTAAGTTCAATTAAATAAAAAGAAATTTTTTACGATTTTATATTTGCTAGTTTAATCCTGCATTTTTCGGAGTTATTTAAAAATGTAGCCCTTATTAAAATGCAGAAATAGTTAACTTTGATATTATTTAGCTAGTAGATAGGCTGATAAATCTAATTGAAGATAGGGCAGTGGGATTGACATTGACATTATCTAGGATGGGGGGATGGAGAAGGTAAAAAAACTACTTGAAACTTATGATATCTTATATATAAAAAAAAACACGAAAATTAATTTAATTTTAACGCTATTTTCTTCCTTTCTCAGCGAGTTTATTATTTATATTTTAGAATTATATTAAAAACTTTAATTTTTATGCTAATATACATTTTAATAACTGTAAATCTAAGCTAAAAAAAAAAAGTATCACTTTTTCACTAATTAGTATCGTTTGTTTGGGAATTATATCTGGTTGGTCCATTTTATTTATCGCAAGAATTTATGAGTCTATTAAATTTTTACTACTAAATATTACGCCCAGATTAAACAAGAAAAATGTCCAGGCCAATAGAATCTTTAATTTTTTTGTTTCGATCATACTTACTAGTATTTACTGGCTATAAGTTCAGTACTTTATTTTTATTTGATGGTTACATAGAAAAGTCATAGGCTTTCATCCTACTTTTCTTCAGGCACCAATAATAATTCTGTTGTATAATTTTACTGGGTATGATACTTTTTGAGTGTAATTTTATTATCCTAATTTTTAATGAGGAGAATAATGGGTAATAAATTAATTAGTAGATAGTTGCACTCAAGTTTGTGTACAACAACAGTTAGTGAAAAAAACAACTTTTTGATCAAGCTTTCCAAATCTTAGTCTTTCACCACAAGTTTGCTGGTATACCATTTCAGTTAAATCACAGACAATAAATATCAATTTTAAAACTTAAATCAATCCAAAAACTATGAGCGATCAAGAAAATAACAAAAATATTGATCCTTCAAAACAGCCCAGCTCAACCAGCTCCAATATTTCCGCAAAAAAACAGCAATCTTTGAAGGATTCCATAAACGCAACAAAAAATCAAAATGATGCTATTAAGCTTATCCTCGATCAATTGAATTTACAAACCTTGGAAGACGCTGACGATGTCCAAAAATCTAAAGCTAATGAGAAAAAAGAACACTTATTTTGGGACTCGCAACCTGTACCAAAGCCTGGTAACTTTATATCTCTAAGAATTAGTCGTCAATTTATAAAATAATAACTTTATATAACACACTAATCATTTTTATTATTAATTCCTTTGTAATGTAGATGTACCAATTAAAAAAGACGGCCCTTTACATCAAGACACTCCATTTGAAAAAATCCCCAAAGATCCTATTGAAATACCTGAAGGCTACGAATGGTGCTTAGTAGATATTCACAATGATAAAGAGGTTCTTATATCAGTCTATATCATATATCCTACTTTTATTTGAATTGATTTTTCACCTAAATATTAACTAAACATATTTATTTTATAGATGACTGAGCTCTACACCTTGTTGTCCAAAAATTATGTTGAGGATTCTGACGAGCTATTCAGATTCCATTACACTCCCGAGTTTTTGAAATGGTATCCTTTCGCTATTATCTATTTAAATTATTAAATAATCTTATATAAAATAAAATAAACCCCCACTTATCATTATTAATTTTTTCTTGTAAATAATAGGGGTCTTAATCCGCCTGGCCAAAATCCTGATTGGCACATAGGCGTTCGCGAAAAGACAAAAAAAAGAGAACTTATCGGTTTTATAAGTGGAATAGAAGTAGAAATGAGAGTTAAAGACATGTATCTATTTATAATATTTTGCCTAAAACCTTCTATAATCCCACTTTTTATCTCGTTTTAATCAATGTTTCATCGTATACTATAATAATAGAAAAAAGAAAATGGCCGAGATCAACTTTTTGTGCATAAACAAGAAAATAAGAAAGCAACGATTTGCGCCGATTTTAATTAAAGAAATTACAAGAAGAATCAACTTATCTGGTATATTCCAAGCTGTTTACACTGCTGGAATTCAAATTCCTACACCATTCGCTATTTGCCAGTATGATACTCTATATATTCTTATTTATTGTATATTTCTAGTTTTTTTTTGAAATAATCACTAAAATATTCTTATACTTTACCTACTTAGATACTTCCATCGACCACTAAACCCAAAAAAACTTGTTGATAGTGGTTTCTCCCATTTACCCCCAGGAATGACCATGTCTCGCTTAATAAACAAATATAAAATAATTTCTGACACTTCCGCTCAACTACCTGGACTTCGACCACTCGAAGGAAGGGATATCCCTCAGGTTAGAAAACTAGTTAACAAATATCTCAATTCAAGAAGTAAAATGCACCAAGTTTTCTCATCTGATGAACTTACAAAGCATTGGCTAATGCCTAAGAATAATGTTGTTTACAGTTATGTCGTTGAGGACGTTTTAAAGCTTGGTAAGATAACTGATTTTTTCTCTTTCTACTTGCTCCCTAGCACTGTTCTAAAGCTCAGAAATAGTGACCCTTCAAAACCTAGCCCTAAAAACAGCAAAAGCTCTAGCTCCCCGCTAAACTATTTAATCAACAGCGCGTACCTATTTTATTACGGAACAAACCCCGAGCCTGCTGCAAATACAGATTTATCCAACTCTGAAATGACACACAAGCAAATGAACGAAATAAAACTGAAAGATCGCCTCTTAATTCTCATGTATAATTGTTTGATGATGGCCAAAAGAGTAAACTTTTATTACTTTTTTTTTGCTTAATATATCGCAAATTATACAATGTCAATTTTACTATTTTTCTTAATTAAATGTTAATCCAATTGCATAGGAAAACTTCGATGTTCTTAATTGCGTAAATACTCTTGATAATGGAATGATTTTGGATCAACTAAGATTTGGTGCTGGTGATGGAAAACTACACTACTACTTCTACAACTATGTTGCGAATGGACTAAAACCGAATGATGTTGGACTCACTATGCTGTAAAAAAATATATAGCATCACTGTTTTTTTTTCTATTTAACTATTTTATGATCATTTATTTTACTTATCTAAATACCGTTATTTAAAAAACGTCGACTTGATAGAACACTTTGCAATAAAGTATAACTACCAAAATTTATTTATGCACTTAGCTTATGAGCTCAATACTTTTTTTATATAAAATAATACCTATTTCAAACCATTTATAAATACCTTAAAATTAATCAAATGCCTTTTAGTGTAATTGAAAAATCAAAGCAAAAAATTTTTTTTAGCAAATTCAAGCAGTTAATAATATGTGAGCTAAACTAAATCCATTATCAAAAATTTAATCCTTTCCCGTCGAACACTCTTTAAAAAAATCAATTTCATGATTCGTTTATAATTTATAAGCAGGTTTATTAATTGTTGTTATTTTAAAATATGCCAATGTTTATTGAAGCCTCAGAATTAAATTATTTTAATTGAACATTGTTGGCTATATCTGAAAGTTCAGGTCAAATGATTTAAAGTTTATTTTTACCTAAGGCTGCTTTATTGCAATCATCTAAAACTCCTGAAAAATACAGCTGAAAAGATTTGTTTCTAATAATATGTGAAAGCTAATAAGAAAAAAAGAAATTATTTTGTGGCAGCAAAAGAAAAAAACACTAGTAAAGAATGTATATATCGAGGGAGCGTGGCAAAAGATAAAAGATAATATAGAAAAAATACTCGATTAATCAAAACGTATCAAGATTAAGATCATTTCATGAAATTTAATAACATGAATTAAGTTATTAATTTATATCTAAAAAAAAAGGCTAACTATTTTCGTATTAAACTTATTTTATTTGGTAACTAAAAGTACGTATAAGAAAACGAATATGGAAAAAAAAAATAGATGGAAAAGGAGAAAAATGTGAAGATGGGATGCAAAAGTGGATAGAATAAAAGTTTTAAGAGAATAAAAGTATAAAGAATAATATTAAAGACTTATTTTTTGGTTACTTATTTTTTTGACTTATATTATGTTTCATTATTTCACGTTCTTCTTCTGGCGACAAAAGTCTTGTAATTTTCCCAACTCCTTTGGTTCTTCCTTCACGGAAAATTATTTTTGACCCAACAGTTAAGTATTCAGGCCTAACTAGAAATCGGAAAACGACCTTTGCCCTATCTCCTGTTCTGAGAGTATCCTCTTGGTCGCAAATGCTTACGATCCTAGCAGTTTGGCGGATAGCACGACAGTGAAGAACAGCTTGGTATTTGAGGTCAATTGTTGTGCTATGATACAAAATAAGCACATCAGCTTCGAAGCAGTAGTACGCTTTTGGCATTTCTTCGTTTACATCAGTGCCCTTTGATATCAGAACTAAACCTTTTCGTACATCCTTGCGAGCTACTTTTTTTAAAGCGAATGACGCACTTTGGCCTGCAAATGATACAGAAACTGGACTACGATTGTTGTGAATGGACTTGATTACCGTTGTTGTGAACTGCCCAAACTCGTTTGGTCCGATCCAAAATTGATCACCGCTATGAACTGAGCCTTGCCAAACAACTCCGCTTACAACAGTTCCAACAAATGGAACAGAGTATGATTCGCGAATTTCCATTATTGCAGGTTTATTCCGATTATATTTGTTTGACTGTGGGTAGAAATTGATGTAGTTGCGTAAAAGATCGAGGCCATTTCCAGATACATTACTGACCAAGAAAACTGGACATGTACGGTCAGATCCAGAATGTAGAGTAGCAGCTTCGATTACATCTTTTGTGGATTTGATGTATAAAGGCACCTTACGACAACCGTTGCTCTTAAGTAGCTTAAATAGTTGCTTAATAGTAGCTTCGAGGACATTAGCAGGGCACATGTCAACTTTAGTGACAACAATAAATACAGGAAGCTTGAGGGCAAGAGTAAGCCCGAGGTGCTCTTTTGCCATACCTATCATTCCGGCATTTGCACCAACAACAAGCATTACAGCTTCTGGGAGACCTCCAGTAAGACCAAAAACTGTTGTTCGCAGATATTTTTCATGTCCTGCTAGATCATGGAATGCAACAATCTTAGAAGAACGTGAAGCTATTTCAGGCCATGGTAGTGTACGGTTTTGATCTCCGGTAATAACTTCAGAAGACTCCTTATCGAATCCCATGATTTCCATTCCAATAGACGACGTTCTCCCAGAATCGATTTCGTGTTTATGCCGGAATACAGCTGAACGAGCGCTTCCACGACCATTGTCGAGGATGTTTCTGGTTAAAACACCAAGAATAGTTGATTTTCCAGCATCCTAAACATGCAAAATTTTGAAAAAAAAAAAAAAAAAGAATAAGAATAAGAATAAACTCAGAAAAGATAACATCTTCGCTTTGGATATATAAAAGTAGATATATAAAGAAAATAAAAAGAAAATTCATAAATAAATAATACGCGGGGTTATGAGAATTGATCGAATGTAAATTCAACTTACGACATTTCCTAGAACAGATATCCTTATTTCCATAGTATCCTCAATTCGAGTAGGAATTTTTCTGAACAGGTAATAAAGGGTGCGTGGGGAAATTTGATGATTAGCTTTATCAGAAATTTTATTTAGCTCAGGTTTATCGGTAGGAGTTACACTTTCAATATTCAATGAGGAGTCAATTTTATCTGAATTATATTTAGAATCATATATTAGTTTGCAAATTGAATTCAGCTTGCTAGGCCCAGAAATCAACTTAAAAAGGCTGGTTATCGCATTGACAAGTTCGTCATCAAGCTCGAAATTTTGACCGTATTCTATATTAAATGAAGGTAAGTATATTTGAAGTTTTACTTTAAACTAAATATAAAAGTAAACATATAGTATGTTTTAAAATATATAGGTTCTATTTTGAAATTATGTTGATTAATATCTTTGCAAAAAAAGAGATTGTGATAATTGAAGAATTTTTTTATGCATAAAAGAGTATTACCATTAGGTCCGATAGTAAAAATGGTCTGAGGACCCTCTATTTCGAAAGTTTTATTGAACGTTTGTATCAGGAAATCTTCACGCTCAGTATTAGGATCAGAAATTTGATCCTAGAAATAAAGTATAGTAATAAAAAATCATAAATATTTATACAAGTGTATTAAAATTTAATTGGATTGTAGAAAAGTGCTAGATAATCATTTCTGCCGAAGAAAAGAATTGGAGGGAGGATGTTTTACTGCATTAATTTTAAAGTAAAAAAAAAAAAAGCAACATACCTTTATCGTTTTAAAAACAATGTCTGAAGTGTCTGAATCGATATTCAAGTTGGCCATTTGTTCGTCCAATGCGTCGAAATCGACCTTATACTGGATTGTGTTTTCCAAAGTCATTTTTTATTCGTTTCCAAAGGATTTTTTTTCGAGTTTGCGAATTTATAGTAGGGAAGGCGAAAAGGATATATTATTCTTATTAACAGTATAGTATAAAATAAACTATCCCCATCAATTTTTGAGCGCCTGGGCTATTAAGTTAAAGATAGAAGGAGTAAATGACTATTAAAATACTGTTGATGCTATTTCAATAGAAATATTTAAAGAAAAAGATAACTTTGTGTTTAATAAATAAAAGGTTATTGAAATAAGATTTTATGGGAACTATTTATAAAGAAGTGGGCACTGCAGAGAATAGTTGTTAAGCCACGAGGGAAATATAATTTACTTGTAAACATTGCTTGTAAGCTTTAATGCAAATAGAATCCACGCTTGCATTAAAGTTGCAACAACAAATTACATACGAGAAAACGCAAAAACAGTAGAAAAGTCTGGTTGCTGGAATTAGGGATTGCTGATTGGTGTTCATTACACATCTGATTTATGCTTGTAACTCTAATTAGGCTTAGTTAATTAGTTTTATTTTTAATAGAATTTTACAAATAAAAAAATTGCTATATTAACGAAATCCCAATAGCTGCGGCGCATTTTTAGGGCTCTAGCACTTAAACTCGTCACCCCTCCAAAACATATTAAATCTAAAAAACATCTGCACTTGAGTTTTAAAAAAATAACTAAATAAGTTTACGTGATAAAACATTACTATATAGCTGTATTTACATTGTCAAATATCGCGACACAAAAAGAACTAGCAAATGCTGCGGAAAATTAAGAGCACAAGCAAATGAACTAAATTCTGGAACAAAACGGAAACCTTTGTGATAATATATATTAGACAGAAGCTATCGGTTTTTTTTTAAAAAAATTAAAGTACCAATGTTTATGATAAATTGCACATCACATACTTTTCTGATGACTGACAATTACCATCCTAGAAATATAATTTAGATAATCAATATAAATAAAATGTTTTAGCTAAAATTCTATACTTATGCTGATAAAATCGCTTTATTACCTCATTTGCTGGTATGCATCTGCATTATAAAAAATAATCTCAAAACTCTAAGATGCTCAAAATTCTTTTAAATTTAAAATAAACAAAAAGTTTAAAAATAATAAGAATAGGGTCTTGAAACTTTTTTTTTAATTACGGAATTTTATTGGTGCGATAACAATAAAAGAAAATATGCGGATAAGTAAACTAAAAAAATAGTAAAGTTGGTACAAAGCACAAAAAAACTAATATTCTAATACTAATAAATTCATCTGCCGGTCTACCGACTGCGTACCTTAAAGGGAAATGGTATCAATCTACCAACCTAGGGTCTTGAAACCAAATAGAATTTTGTGTATGTTAGTCACCAGTGTAATAACAAAATATGGTATGGTATTTAATTAGAGACTAAGCTATATAAAAACACCCCCTTAAAAATAAACATATTGTAGAAAAAAAATTCATTTGAAATACTATTTCAAATAAACACTGAAAAGAATTAATCTATCTCTTTCTAGCTTTTTATTAAAATAGTATTTCGCTCTTTTTTTCTCCAGTATTTAATACAATTAAGTATAAAAAAGGAGTTGTGATAGTATATTAACGCATAATAGTTAGTCATGATGAACTGTTATTTATTACTGCGCCATTTTTTTATTGACTTTTTCATTTATAAGTAATAGTATCAGTAAAATTAAAATTAAAAGTATCTCTAAAATTACAATCTTTACACACTTCATTCCATAAAGTACTGATCACAAAACTATAATAATCCAAAGATTTCTAAATAAAACTGCACATTCGTACCAAAAAAAAATCAAGGGAAATTCTTTAATTTCTAATTGCAAGCGTCCTACTAATGAAGTATTTTTATGTTTACCACATAATAATTGAAAAAAATAAATTATAATAATTCGATTTTATGATGATTTATACAATTTTTTTATACAAGCATTTATCAAGGGCTTCATTAATTACACAAGATATCTAATTTCATATAAAAAATCAACAAAATCTCATGGCTATGGTCAAATCAATTATCTATAAGATAAGGGCCAAGTATTTTAAATATTATACTTATAACTACTTTTTAACTGGGAATGCTTTTTAAAAAGCCACTATTAGTAAACTGCGCTATAACTTCCCAAAACTGATATTTATCCTCCCTATCCTCGAACCTTGAATGGAAACATATCTAGTTATTATTTACCCATTTCTTGGGCGGGAGGCTTTAATTTGGTACTTTAATTTGAGGATAAAATATAATAAATGACCATATAACAGCTTTAAAATAGCTATGGCATTGTTGTAGAAAAGATTTTCTTTGCTGGCATTTTTAAGATGTTTTTAAAGGAATTTTAAAAGCAATGATATAGCTTGGGTAATCTGTCAGTGTCATCAGTGTCATAATGTACCATTGGTTTTGATTATTTATCCAGTGTTTTTCTATTTTTGAAACTATTATTGCTTATGAAGTACACTTTAATGTATTTTTTTGTTAATTATAAATCGTTTGAATAACGTTAAATTTATGACTTTGCCATTTGAAAGCATAATAATAATTTTTTAGAATATAAATTAGCTAACTCGATTGCATAAACAACTTTTAATTCCGATATTCAGTAAAGAATTGGGCTCTAATTTTTTTTATTTGTTAACAAAATAAATATACTAATAAACAATACAAGGATAACAAAATTAGTCAAGATTCTTGGCATAGCTTCTATTATTGTTATCGTACCAAAAATTTCTCTGAAAAAAAAAATAGCCAAGACATTTAGTTGGAAAAGAGTTATGTAATTTTTTTGTCTCGCCGATTTTTCTAGAATATATCTCAAATACCCACAAACATACTCATAAACAATTATACATAACCAATCATGGTTTTACAGATTATTTACTTAAAATTAACACACAAACGAACTAATTGAAACAAGAAACATGATTTGGCTTATAAGTGTTAAGTATAGCCTTTAAATAAAAACGTACAAGAACCTCAAATTAAGGCATACAATATCAGACAAATGAGGATAAATTTGAAAGTAATATAAGTGCAAAAATAATAATCTTTTTAATTTTATTGTTTTGCCGACCGAGAAAGGGTTAACCCTTTCAGGGGAGGTTGGCCTTTTTTGAACTACCAAAATTATCCAACCAAACAGCAAAAATATAAATCAGTATAAAATAATAATAAATTATTGGATGGTAAATTATAAACATCCAATAAAAAATAAATATAATATGACTTATCAAATTATGATCTTTTATTAAGTTTAAGAGTGCTCGCCCCGGAAAGGGTTAAATATAACGTAGCTAGTTGAAAATAGGCGTTTAAATCGATCTAGTATTCTATACTTTAAAATATAAAAACTGAAAAACTACTAACATTATTATTAACCAATAACGCACTTTTTGCTGCTTAAATTTAATTGCTTTTGATAATTAATTATGTGGCCAATTATTGCAATTGAAATCAGCTTAGTCTAATTAAAACGATAATTTAACCTATAATAATTGTTTTCAATATGAAATGAAAGTTTTTAGCCAATTATTATCCTCTAATTCAAATTTATTTTTAATATCAGATCAAATACTCAAATTTTCTTTTTTTTAGCAGCATAATTACAAATTTAGCTTTAAAAAAAGTTTTTATTTTATTTTAATAAAGATTTTGCAAATTTATAACAAAGTTTGATCCATTTTTGGCTATGTATATGAATTTCCCCTAGTGATTATTGTTCAATATTAACTTAATACATATACTTTTTTTTTTGAAAAAAAATAAAACATTTCGAACTATAAATACAAATAATCATTAAAATGGTATCTTTTGGTAAGACAAAATATTTACATATAAAAAAACATACTTGTAGCTTTACACTTTATTAATATACCAAATCTTATAAATTTTATATCAATTCTCAATGTGCTCCAATATTAAATAGCTTGTAACGTTTGCCAAGAGACTATCAAAAAACCAAAACTCGATATCCACAAGCAACGTTGTCGATATGCATCTTACTCATGTATCGACTGTGGTGTAGATTTTGTCGGTACCAATTATAGATCACATACCTCTTGTGTTTCGGAGAACGAAAAATATATGGGAAAACTATATAAACCAAAAAATGTTAGAAGTTATTTAATTTTTTAGTATATCATATACTATTAGCTTTCTGTACCCATTTTATTACCAACTGTTACTATTTACTTGATCTAATTTTTTTAAATCTGGATTTATAGGCAAAACAACCAGTTAAAGATAACAAGCCCCAAAATAAAAACAATAAATCTGTACAAGATAAAGCCAAAAATACCAACAATAATAATTCTGCTGCAGTTGAAAAAAAAGTCAATACACAAATAAAAAATACCAGCAAACCAAGCATTTTTTCTAAAAAAGGTAATGGAGACCTTGTTGAGCAGCTTACAACTAAAGCAAAAGAATTATCAACCGCCCAGGCAAAAGAGATGGAAAGCCTTGGAATGGATATCGAAGGATCAAGACTAGCTGCTGATGCTGCTGATTCTATTAAAGCCTCTGTCTCAGAGACTACTTCTAAAAAGCAAAAGAAAAATAAGAAACCTGTAGAGGATACCTCTGCTGGTAGTGATAATACTTCCAATCCTAATAAAAAGCTGAAAGGGAACAAGGAAATGGTTTCAGCCAACTTGGTAGAAAATGGCAAAGAAACTAATAGCAACGAAAACTTAGAAAAAGACGACAAGTCGAAAATCTTAAAAACAATTAAAGAAGTTGCTTTCGAAACTTTATCTTCAACTTCTAAAAGGGATAATAACTCCAGCGGACTTCCACTATCCAAATTTTTAAAAAAAGTAACCAAAATATCTGCCAAAAAGTTACCTGAAATATCTTTAGAAAAAATTAAAGATACTGTCAATACTGCATCTGTTTCTGTATCTCAAGACTCTATACAAATAAAATGGTTGTAACAAAAAAAAACATTACTAAAAAAAAAAAATTGATAATGATTCTTTATAAAAATAATTGCATTTTATGTTAATTTATCACATTAATATAATTATATAAGTCGAATTTTTCTTTTTAATAAAAATATGTCTTTTTTTAGATAACTAGTATATTTTTTTATCAAGTTTAAATATTGCTGTTCAAAATTTAGACGAAAAGATCACTTGTAAATCTTAGTTCTTTCGTTATAGTAGCGGATAAAATCTAGTTTATCGAGCGCGGTCAGCTTAGTTTGCCTCAGACGAGAGCATGCAACAACTAGTTTTCTAATTTCTTCGTCTAAACTATACTCCTCATCGATATCGCTATCATTTGGGTTGCTTTTAATGTTAGAAGTGTTTTCACCGTCGCTAAATTTAGGACAGCTAGCTTGTTCGACTTCAACTACAGATAGCTTATTGTAAAACTGGCTACATAATCCGAATAAATGTTTGAACGCGCTACCGATGGAGTATGTAGGAGAGAAATTTTTGTAGGAGTACTTGAGTGCGAAAATAAAAATATTTGATTCAGGGTCTATGTTTTCGCTGTCTGCAAAAATTGGCAAAAAGTTCAATAACGCTTTTCCATTTGAAGTTGTGTTCTCTGGGAAAACTACAACTGGTCCATTATTGCTGCTTCGCGCTTCTGCGGTTATTTCTGATAGTGACTTGACTGATGATGAGTTTAGGAGAGCGTTAGGTGGTCTTAAAGACGCGAACAACGCGCTATATCCTTTCATAGGAATCATCTTCATTGTGGCATTATCGATTTGTACAAATATTGGGTTGTATCTAATATATTAAGAGTACATGTGTTAATATTTACCAATAAATTATGGCATCTTTTTTATAAAAACGAAAGATAATACCTTGATATAAAATATATAATGTCGATGTATGAGCTGTGATTAGAAATGATTATATCTCCTGATTTGGGATTTGGATTTTTAGCTTTTGATCTAGCTCTGTTTGACTTTTTGGATGAATACAAGTTTTTATCGATACTATAAAATCCAAAGATGTATAATGATAACCAGCTCCAGATTCGCCTAAACTGAGTTTGGAAAGAATTTCTCAGTTTAGAAACAGGGATTAATCCACCAATAATGACTGTTGTTAAACCGTCTAATGACACTAAGGCGCTTAATAGAATTGCTCGCAGAAGAACCAATACTGGGCTAAGAAGTAATAACCTAGCTACTGAGGATGCTCTATCTAGCCCGCTCTTATTTGAGTTTGGAGGCTAAAAATTTTTAAAAGTAAAGTAAAGCATGCAATAATAAACATAGCAATTAATTCTGTAATTCTTGATGAGAAATGGTAGCTAAAAAGCGGTTTTAAAATTATAAACTAATGAATGAAAAACAGCTTACAACGATGGCGGTAAATGGGTGAATACCGGTTCCAAAATCCTAGAAATACGATTTTAAGTGCCAACATAATGAATTAATGCTTTTAAAAACTAAAAATTACATCAGTTTTTGGAAAAGCTAAAAAAGAAGTGGTATATTTATCATAAAATGTGACTATATAACTAAAAGAAATCATTACTCTCCATTTTGAATATTTTTCCATTTTCCGTTCTACGGGGCTTAGCCTTAAAATCTTTAATCGTAACGTTAAAGAGGGAATAGTAAGTTCAACTGGACTGACCTCATTATTAAACGCATACCAAACTTACGCATTTTATTTGTTGATTTATACTTTTTGGCCCATATTAATTCAAACACTAACATACTTATGATAGGTAAATATTGGCCAATCACCTCCTCCGCGCACCTCGCTACATATTGTCACACTATTGGATTAATGACCACCAAAGAGAAGTTATATATACTGCCATCGTTTATCCAAGTTCATTTTTATCACCTATTGCTCTACACTTTAACCCTTTCCAGGACCAACTCTATTAAACATTTTTAAAATCATAATTGGACAAGTCTATTCTAAATCATTTTTATTGGTCATACTTATTACAAAAAGCCAATAATCAATTAGTATAATAAATTGATTCATTAGTTTTTCTTTTGGTTGGATAATTTTGGTAGTTCAAAAAAAGTCAGCAGCCAATGAAAAGGTTAGAGAATTGATTTAGTTTTCGCTCAGTTTTTTTTGCTGCAATAACCTGGTAAAAATAAAATACATATTCAAATCCAAATATAACTGTGCCAGCATTAATATATTATACTTCAGAAAGTAGTCATATTAAGTGTTACCATATTATTGGATAATACTAAACCGAAAATTACAAACCAATAAAATAAGTGAAATAAAATGAATTAATAAAATTTTAAATAGCATATAATGTAAAGCACACGATTGTGTTATCCTTATCATCTTTTCTTTCGCAAAGGTACTCTACCAGCATAAAGATTTTTCAACTTTAAAAATTTTTATACTTAAAAATATATAAAACTTATTCCTTCAAACTACCAAGTGATGGACCAAATATCAGAAGCTCAAAATACCGGAAGTCAATAACAACTCAGGGTACTGACTGAGATGTTGCAACAACTATTACGTGAAAAGGAGCGTAACCAAAAACAATAGTACCCCTAAGTTTCAGCAGTGATACCTGTTACTGACTTGACGGTTCATCCGGAGCTTGCCGTAGCGCTTCCATCGATTAAAGAAGACTTTTCCGATCGCAGTTAACCGAAGAAGAACGCAAGATTGAAATACATTCTTGCACAAAGGCTAGTTCTATGAACTATATCCCACCACCTCTGAACGATACAGCATCCATCACGGTGAATAAAGCCGAATCCGCTCTCTATGGAATTCAATTGACCTTTGCACAAGCTACTAGGCCCGTCGAATATTACGTTCGCCGAAGGATTCAAGAAAGTCCTGGAATCGATATCAGAGAGGATCATGAAGCTCTATTATCCAGTACTATGAAGTTACTGTTGTCTGTCATAGCTTCTATTGTGACTTAAGCTAGGATAGATAACCTACACAAGGGACTGGAGCTTCCAGGAAAACCGAGGCAACTCATAGAGACAAAGATCAAGCCTCTAATGAACCATGAGGCTTTGGACGCCCTCATAGCCAAATAAGCCTTCGATGAAGCGCCATAGAATTCATCCCTTTATTAGCGCCAACAGAATACAACCTCAAAATACTCGTAGAGCAGCAAATCTGTTACGACGCCAAGAACCTCGACTAAAACTTCCGCTGAAGCCGTCTCAAGCAAGACCACCGAACGCCAACCAAATTTTCGTGGAAGATGCCGCTGCGGCACGAGGGAATCTCAATAGAGACTTAGAACAGCCTTCCAGTAGGGGGGCGCCTTGCTATGTTCAAATCTGCTCGATCAAAACTGACATATAGTCGATAGGTTCGCAACATAGTAGAGAGGGGATTCTGAATCCCCTTAAATAACCCCCACTTTCCTACTCCCGTTTCAAAAGGTGCCTAAATGGCACCTTTTGAAACGGGTGGCACTTTGTGTTGACCCGAAGGGTTTGCGCCAAGTGTGACGCTATCAAATTCCACTTCTGAAGTTTCACACGCATTGGTACAAGAGGGAATTGATCCGGGAGTCCAACAAAGTTTTGACGGACGAAGTGGTCTCATTCCTATCCAAGAAAGTCATCGAGGAGATACAGACCAAGGATCCTGGCTTTTACAGCCAGATCTTCTAATATCCAACAAGACTGGGAGACTACGTCCTATAATAGACCTCAGCATTCTGAACCAGCACGCCGAGGAACAGAATTTCAAGATGTAAACTTTAAATGCCATCTTTAGAATGATTCGACGCAAGGATTATCTGACGTCATTGAACCTTCAGAACGCATTCATCCACATCTTAATTCGCAAGATGTGTAGAAAATATCTTTGCTTCCACTGGAATTGTCGCTATGTCCAATTTTGCGTGCTAACATTCGTGCTGTCGTTGAGTCCGCTGATATTTACCAAGATACTATGGTCAGGTCAAATGGGATTAGAGTAGCACCCTACTTGGAAGATCTGATAATAATAGGTGAAAGCAAAATAGTGCACCAAAAAATCACAAGATTAATCTACTCCAAGCTATCTGAGCTTGGATTCAAAATCAACGACGAGAAATTGTTTTTATTCCCATTCCAATCGATAAAACATCTGTGAATGGTGATAAACACCAGGGAAATGACACTAAAAGTTCCACCAATCATGATTCTAGACCTTCGACGAGACGCCAAAAAATTACTGATTGCTGGACAAACGGCATTGATATTTCTGGCGAACTTCATAGGAATAGCTCAATCGATGTCGATTGCTCTGATACCCGAACGCCTTATGCTCCACATACTTCTAGAGCTCAATAATCACTCCCTGTTGAAAATTAATTCATGGACGTCGGTGGTAATTTTGACAAAATCTGCCATTCAGAACCTGTTTTTCTGGAAGAACAAGTTGATGCCATGGAACAGGCTCTCATTCTTGCCTGAAACACTCGAATTGGAAGTTTCACAGATTTCAGCGACACATCATGGGGAATAGTAGCGGGAACTCTCACGTACTCGGTGATATGAAGTAGAGCAGAGACGAAGATGCATATCAACGCAAAAGAACTGATCACAGTATTTTATGCACTCAGGCTGAAGAATGTGGTGGGCCGCTCGGTGTTAGTCTACTCAGACAACACGATCACGCTAGCAAATGTAAGGAATTTTGCAGGAACGACTTTCCCAGAATTGCTCAGCATAGCAGAAAAAATATGGGATCACTGCCTGAAAACGAATACAAGACCCCAAGTTACATATATCGCCTCAGTGCATAATCCATTAGATGCTCCGAGCAGATTAACCCCTCAAACCGAATGGTCTCTTTCACAAGAGACATTCAACACTCTGAATTCAATGCACGGCCAACGCAATGTGGACTTGTTCGAATCCCAAATCAACAGGAAGGTTGAAGCTACTTCAGTTGGTTCCGAGATATGAAGGCATTAGGCCAGAGCGCACAAAGCTACAACTGGTCATAATTCAAAAACCCTTTCTTCTGCCCACTGTAGAACCTAATATCTCAAATAGTACAGAATTTCAGATGATACCGAGTAATAATGACTATGTTAACGCCAATTTGGAATCCAGCGATCTGTTTTTCAGACCTCATCGCCCTGTCAACCTCACAACCACTCCTCCTGCAAGCAACGACGATCATACCAGATCAAAAAAGCGGAAAGTATTCGTTCTTGACAAACAAGTACTGGAGCTTGATATATGGAGGATCAGTGGCGTCTCCTCAAAGCCCAATATCTCAGAAATTACGCTATTGACTGTTTCATTTCAAAAAAACGACGTTTCCGACGTCGATCGAGATACATATCTGTCCAACAGCGCTTTTTAGACCGGCGAATATCAAACGAGATAAACTCTGAGATATCAGCTCTGCAGATTATCATCTTTCTAGCGGAGATTTATAGCCTAAATAAACTAAGATTAGGTTCAATTAAAGTCTACAAATCTGCGCTGATGAAACTAACGCCGAACCCTAAAGATTATGAAAATCACCTAATTTTTTCTGAATTTACAAGAACATTGAATGATTCATCGATTAAACCATGTGTCAGACCAATTATCGAAATTTCCCCTGTGCTAAAATTTTTCAAGGAACGGAGTCCTACTCCCGAACCCTCCGTTAAGAATCCAACATTCAAGTTAAGTTGGATTCAGGCCGTAACCGGTTTTTTGAGAGCCAGCGACATACTTCAAATAGATGATTGATGCAGTTGCATAGTCCAAGATATACTAAATTTAGATATTGTAGCTCCAAAAGAAAAACAATCTGACAGACCGATTGAAAAGCCTCGACAAATATCCGAACACACAGACCCAATCTTTTGTTCGGTTTTGGCGTACGCAATATAAAAAGAAAATTTTGTTTCCACTCTCGCCCAACACCACATACTAACAACAGCAAATGGTTAGTAAATCAACTCCTAATATTTATAAATGACAAATCGAGGTCTTTATCTGTCGATAGTATTTCTAGGAATATTCCATCGATTTCAGACCTAATAAGCCGCGAAACCGACACACTAATACCGAAGGGCAGAGATATCAGAGAAAAGCTTGCGGCTAAAAATGGGTTTCCATCAGATGAAATAGTCTCACACGCATTCTAGACGGACTATTCTATCTTCGATACTTATTATTGACTAACAAGAAATTCATCAAATAACTTGACTGAGTCGATATTAAATCTATAGTAACTTAATATGTCTCCTCTTCAAGTATAATGTTAGAATTAATCGATCTCTTAGAGCGAAGATTAATGCATATTATACGAGGAGAAGAGACATATTAAGTCCTGCTCCTCCGTTCCCATTTAACTTTGTCGAAAAATGATAAGGATAACACAATCTTGTACTTTACATTATATGCCATAAAAAATTTTTATTAATTAACCTATTTTCGCTTATTTTATTGGTTTTTAATTTTTGTTTAGTATTATCCAATAAGATGGTAACACTTAATATTTCTCCTCTACTCATTTAATATGAATTAATATTCTCTATAAAGAGCTCAATTAATTCTAACAAAACAACATTACTTCTAAAAAATAAGTAGTTTTTCAAGTAACGAAATATTTACAATAAGTATATCAATAATTGGTTCCAAGTATTTCAAGTATGCTTTTGATCAGAGGGGGGGAGTTAAAGTATTTTAAGATTTATTCATTGTGATTAAAACTTTAGCTTTGTTGATACAAGTTTTGTTTTAATTCCTTATAAAGTATTTTATTAGATAAACACAAATTTTTAGCATTTTTTAGTTGCTAGTTTTAAGGTTCATATATAATTTTTATTATTATTCAACGATATTATTTCTTTTATATAAATTAGATTACTAACCAATTGAATCAATTATAAACTACCCAGAAAAAAATTATGGCTAAATTTTAAGATAGAATTAATATTCTTGGTACCTAGCTTATATACTCTATTCATTTTAAATTCTCTTGCTTTTTATTTTAAGGATTGATTTCTAAATTTAAGGTTCAAAATTTAATCTTTTTTAATCTATTTTCTTCAGACTGGTTTAATAAAAATTCAACTTGATTTCATTCAAAAAAATAAAAAAAATCTAAGAGTTTATTCTTTTCAAATCGTTTTTTCTTATTACTCGTTTTTGTAAATATAGTGTAAAAGTATTAATCGAACTATATTTATTTCCCAATTTTATAACTCAAAGTTTAGAAATATTATCATTTTCAACAAGTCTTAGAATAATTCTATTACATAACTTCAAATAAAAAATTTTTAAATAGATTAAGTTAGCAATATTAATAATAATTTATCCTCTAATAAACTTATAGTCTTGTAAATATACCTTCATATTAAATATGTGTAGTTTTAACTCTTCCAACGATCAATACTTGATATAAATAATTTCATTTTTTTAATGAGAATTTTTAATGTATTACTAAAATATTTTAATTTTTAAATGTAAATAAAAGGAAAAGTAAAAGTAAAAGTGCCATATTAAATTGTATCAAGTTAGTTGAATTTAATTTATCTCAAATCGCCTGGTTCAATAAAAACCCACACGTTTCTTATTTGAAGCCAGGTTATATTGAAATTATATGAGCGAGTATGTTAAAAATTGTTGTTCTATTAAGTCTTCTATCATTATTTTCCACCTTTCGAAAAGATTATTTGAGTTTAGTCTAATATTTGATGACTAAAATTTTACTCTAGCTCTGTGAATGTTCCATATTACTAGTTAATGAGTTCTTTTAACGTTTGAAAATTTGTTTTTAAACATATATAAGTCATTATAGATCTGAATATTTAGATCAATGTTTTATGTTGCTATATTAGACTGAAACACCTAAGATTCAATCACCTAACTGGTGTATATACCAAAGTAGCATTTGATATATAAATAAGATTACAGCGATCGTTAATCTAGCAAACGCCTTTCTTCCTCTTATGTTTTTTGGTGTTGTACTTATAATAGAATAGCTGCGAATATAATTATTTATTCTTATATTATCATTTTATAAATTTTTAGATACTAAAATTTCTATATTGAAAGTGGAATCAACAAAAGTGAATCCGCATTCTATTTTAGCTTAAATAAAACCACGTAAAATAATATATATAAAAGATAATTAATCTTTATATACAACATAACCAAAAGGCTATTCTGTAAGACATCTTTTCTTTCAGATCTTAGACACTATACGGTAAATAACGTTGTATTGGCCATTATAAAACAGCTATTTTTTTTTATTTTTCATTTATAAATTTTATAGCTAGCTCCCAAAATTTTTTTATTCTTGGGCAATCGACATACACATGATTTGTGTTTTCTGCTCCATTATTACAATGGGTGCAATCATATTTGTTTTTATTTTCTGTAAACCATGAGTTAAGTTTTTGTGCGTTAATAGTAGTCCCACTATAAAGTAGCCATAGGTGACTTATTATTTTTGTGTCTATTTTTAGTTGATTTATGTTTTTGAAGTTAAAATTAAAAGAGTTAGCTGATATTCTCCTGTTCTTTCCAGGCTATCTTTGAGACTGCCTCTTGGATATCTTTTTTCGGGAAGCCGCCATTGTGCGGTGAACTTCTCCTGTCCATACCGTGCTCATACTCTTCATCAGAACGCATAGAAGTAGAGGTGGGTGGGTGTGTTTGATTATCATAATCTTCTTCATAACGCGACCCACGTTGGGAGGGGGTGCATGAAGGAAGAATATTGTTGATTTTCATTTCTACCAGTATGGATGATAGTCAAAGAGCTTGTGACTGTTAGGCACAGAAAGTAATTGAAGTTTGATGGTTTTTTGGTAAGCGCTACTTAGGATAGTATATAGGTTGATAATTTAATAAGAATTAAATCCTGTAAAAACAAGAGAACAAAAAAAAATGAGGATTTAGAGTTTATTTGATAATAACTATAAGCGCAGAGTCTTAATAGAAGTACTTGGTAAATTTTTATTTTCGGTATATAAGGCGTATATAAGCACCCGTGTAGAAAATGACCAGAAAAATAAAAAACTAAAAAAAAAAAAACGTAAGAGTCCTACCCAGGTCCTGGTCAGACCCAGCCCTTTTATAATGGCGTTCACAATTAAAAAAAATAATAGTAATAGTTGTGAAATAATAATGACTAGAAAATATTTTTTCTGCTGGAAGTTGTAGGAGTCTTAGTTAGGATACAGTAAGTAAGTGGTATAGTGTCAGTTTATAGCAAGGTTAAGTATTGTCTCCATTTAATTTCGACCAATTAACTATGGCTAGATTGATGGATGATTGGATTTTTCTCTTATTCGTATACGAATCAAATTTACTTTAACCATTAATATTAATATCCAACTACCAATAAGGAACATCTTTGATATACACAGATACTTCAAGGCCTAGCGTCATCGCTCATGGATTGGTCAGCGTCGCTCCTCAGGTCTTTTCCTGCACGCAGGCGACTCCCCGATCTGATCTACTGCTTCTTTAACTTACTCTGCTAACTTTAACACTGTTGGCTCAAATATACGTTGCGTGAGATGGAAGATCGTGATACTAGACAGGTAGCTTGCGCTACCCCAGGCCATCTCCGCTTCAACCCCACTCAAAAGCCTATAGGAACTCAACTCTGCTATACCCTTACACACCCCTCATAGTAGGAATTTCTTCGCCGAAGTGATATTATAATTATTTGGCTTTAGCAAAAATTTTCCATATACAATAGATAATCTCCCACACCTCTCTTACTCCTAAACTTTATTAAAAT
>LSSN01001439.1:0-21013 GCA_001970855.1 Smittium culicis
AATAGGCCAGATTGTTTGCAATATAAATATCCAATTGACAAATAAAATTTGCTAAATGTTTCAAGTTTAATTTAATCAGCCTATAAAATCGCTTTAATAAAAATGGTGTATACTTCATACAATAAATCAATATTTTTTCAATTTAAAATTCTTAAAGCTGCCTTTTTAGAGGGTTGCCATCTTTAGGTGTTGCTAACTCAGAGGTTTTACCGTATTAGAAATTATTGGAATTCAAGCAAACTAGCTGGATTGATCAACCATTCATGGGAAAATGTGTATGGAGAAAAAAAATCCTCCGGTAATTAAGCAATTATGTCAGTTTTCAACTCGTGTTGCACATATAAAATAAATGGTAATTAAAAGAATTAAAAAATGCTAAGTAATTAGTTTGGGGGAATTATCGCAAATTATAATTCTTATTTAACACATAAAACTAGTTGAAATGAGTTTGATATTTATATCCGCCAATAAGCACTTTAAAACTATTAATAAATTATCAATAACAATAAGGGATATCTGAACAAAACTCCCATATTCAATTACTCCCATATCGAAATACTCCCGATCCTATTTCTCTAATTTTTATAGCTAGCCAATAATTTTATGTCAAATTTTTACAATTTCATTTAATCATTTAATATTTGCCGATTGCTAACTAATTTTAATGATTATTTGCCAAGCTATTATTGAACACATACTAATTCCTCCCGCTTGAGGATATTATTAGTAAGAAATGTTTTGTATTCGATGCGAAAAGCATCAATATAATTTAAAAATCACATGTTAATAAAAAAAGAAAAACTTAGCCATTTCAAGAACGGTAGACTATTTTTGATCTACAAAATATATCCAACAGCATTCAATTAAAATACTTAAATTCCGAGGCTATAACTAGTATTTGTATAATGTAAAATAACAGCAAATAGTAAATTTAATTATTATTCATAAACTACCAATAAATTGATTTTTTCAACGAGTGTTGGACGGGAAAGGGTTAACTATTTAACCCTTTCCCGGGCGCTAGACTATTTTTGGCCCACCAGATATAGCCAACAGCCTTCAAATAAATCACTTTAATTCCGAGATTTTAAGAAATATTAAAACATTATAAAAAATATATATGGGAGACTATTTGGAGGAGCAAAACTTTTGACATCAAGTTTTTCTTACTTTGCAGCATTACTTTTATGTATAATTCAATTTATAATTAATCATCGAACAGTTTACTGATATAACCAATAATTTACCCTAATTCATATTAGCAAATAGAATTTATCTGAAAAAAAGTTCCGCTATTCCGAAGAACATCCCATATATAACAATTATAGCTATAAATCATAAACGATTCATTTATTAAGTATTTTTAAAGAGTGTTTAACGGGAAATAGTTAAGCCTTTCACGGGTGTTAGACTGTTTATGGCCTACTAAATAAATCCATCAGCGATAAAATAATATACATTAATTCCGTGGCCATTTCAATCATTGTTTTATTCTTGAATAGCTGCAAATAATAAATATACTTATTAATAATAAAAGAATCAATAAATAAATTTTTTCAAAGATTTTTGGTCGGGAAAGGGTTAAAATTGAAATATTCTACTTTTTAATCCACGCTTACTCCAAGAAAAAATTTTTTTGATTCTATAAGAGTGGTTTTATAAATAAATAGATATTTTAAAATTCCTTGGTATCCCAGAAGATAAATACATTACTGATATTATAAGAATGATAAGCTCTGTATCAACTTTGCTTGAACTTGTTAAAAATATATTATTTACCATATTTTGATTTAAACTAAAATGACTTATTATATTTAAATCAAGCTAATTATAGATAGCTGATAAATTTTTTTATAAAAGTTACTAAATATAAAATAATAAAATAATAAAATAAAATAAAGAAAAATTAAACTGAGGCTTCGAAATAAATTAGATTGCATAATTTTCTATTTTAACCCTTTCTCGTCCCACACTCTTATAAAAAATCAATTTTTTTATTTGTTTATGATCTATAAGTAAATTTAAAATTGACTATTATAATACAGCAAACGAATATTTCCTATGGCCTAGGAATTAAGTTATTTTTACTCGATCTAGTTGACTAGATTTGGTAGATCAAAAATAGTCTACCGCATGGGAAAGGGTTAAGTGGTTTAAAACTGAAAATCCTAAATTTTCAGCATTGATAGTTCTTAACCCTTTTCTCTGCGGTAGATTAAAAATGTTGTTTTTAAATATGAGCGTTCCTGTTCATAAGGCCAAAAATGTCCTACCAAAATCAATTATAATATTTGCTTCTTCTATTTTATTCGTCAGATATTTTAATTTTGTATTGTATTATAAACCATTACAAATAGCGTTTTAAACTAATTGAGTAAAGAGACTAAATTAACCCTTTCCCGGGCGGTAGATCAAAAATGGCCTTTTTCAAAAATGAGCGTTCCTGTTCAGCAGACTAAAAATAGTCTAACAAAATCAAATATCCTTTTTAATTTTCATATTTTATTCGCCAGATATTTTTGTTTTTTTTTACCATTACAAACTGTTACAAATAGCAATTTAAACCGCTCAATTAAAATGATTAAATTAAAGCAAAAAAAAAATAGACTGATAGATGTTTGGGCTTTGAATTTCAAAACTCCACAAATTGTTGTCAAAAAACGATTTCTTACTAGAAATTGTTCTGGGAAAAACTGGCAATAAAGAAACAAGATATAATTTGTTTATTCAAAAAAGTAAATAAGAGCTTTTTACTGTGAGTCTAATTTGATTGAGCTTAGAACTAAAAAAACTATATTATTACCACACCCTTTACTATAAATATAATTTCAATTTATGTATTTTATTATTCTGATAAATCAAATATTTATGATTTAATTAGCTGAACCTTTTAATTAGTACGCTTGGCTAGAAATATTTATTGAGTTTAGAATGTTTTTATTTAGTGTAAGGAGAAAAAGCGTAAGCCTTTTTGAAGAGGCTATTATTACTTTAGAATTATAAATAATTACGATAATACTAATAAAAATCATGATTAGTGTTGGGATAATGTATGCCTTTTATTATCTATATATAAATAATTTATTTAATTATAAAAGCTCTTGGAATGACTATTTTAACTAAAAATATGACAATTGTTATAGAAATTGTTAAAAGAAAATAAAAGTACTATAAAAGTGAGTGCACTTGCCTTATGAAAAATTATTCAATCTACACCATTCAAAAAAAACTCAGGAAAACCATAAAAATAAAAAGTACTATAATGGTAAAGTCGTAAAGTGGAAATAAAAACAAGAAATGAATTTTATTATTATTAGTATGATATAAGAATATAAAATAGATTCTCGATAAACTAAAAATCGAATAATATTATAGACATGATGACAATAATATAAATTTAAAAGTTAAATAGTACAACGGAGGTGAAAATTAAATAAAATCGTATATATCACTTTTTTTTGGATTTGAAAAAAAATAAAATAATTAATATCGAGTAGAGTTTAAATAAGAATAAAATAAAGTAAAATTCACTAAAGTTGAAAGATTATAAAATTTCTGGATGTAAGATATTACTTGGAGTATTATATGGTATGGTTATCCAAAGAACAGAACAGTAAAAATGTAAATACTTAATATAATAAAAAATACACAATGTCAGATTTTGGGGCCTTTCCCGTTCAAATGGTAGACTATTTTTCGCCATTTTCATTAGCTAAAAATATTAGTAAGTAAAAAAATATTTAGTAGCAAGCACAGCAATGAATTTACTTATTATTTCAACTATTCTATAGTATATGTCGGATTTTGGGGCCTTTCCCGTTCAGAGGAAGACTGTTTTACGCCGTTTCCATTGGTTAAAAAACTGTTAACATGATATTATAATTTTACTATACTTGATCAGACTAAGACTTTTGGTGCTTTAATTTATTCGTATTTCATGTTTTAACTTTTTAATTTTATCAACAATATACTGTTAGCTTAATATATTAATATAGATTATTATATTCTATTTCCTCCTTTTCTATAATTTCTAGATATTCACATATTATTTCTATTTTTTAATTAAATACAAAATAAATATTTCTATATTAATACCTAAATATATCTATTATTTTTTTTTTTGTAAACATTGATTAAACTACATTATACAATTTTTTTTAAATGCGTTATTTATCTGGAGATTATTTCATAAAGTGCGAGTGGTTATGGGCCAATATAGACTCAAGTAGTAATAAATATGGGTAATTTTTCAATCTTTATATTAGTTAAACCATGCTTAAAAATCATAAATTAAAAAAAATTACTCGCATTAACGCCTTTTGATGAAATTTTAGCCTTTACATATTTTAATTAATTTTAGTGTAAATATATCCCCATATATTTTTATACCGTAAATAATTGATTAAAATAAATATTGCTATCTAGTGTTAAATAGTATAAAAAAATAATTTTTACAGCAATAAAATTGTTAAAATATTGATTGAATTGTTTAAATAACCCTTGTGAGGTATAAATGTGATAGCACTACGCTATTATTTTATTATAGATAGATGATTTATTCTTGGTAATATATTTTATCTATTTTTTGTATAATTGAAAGTCTTGAATCTCTTGGATATATATAATTATTTGAGATCAGACTCTTTAATATTGGAATAACTTCTCGATATTATAAATTATTGATATGATCGATCATATATGAAATTACTAATCATTAAAGTTATTTTATTTATAGCTCTTGAAAGAAATAATAAAATAGTAAGAAACTTTTTTAAATTTAGCTTGAACTACAATTATAATGAACGTGTGCTTTAATTTTTGAAATTATTTTTACTACTGTATTTTTTGTTAGTTTTAGACATGGTAAAGGTTTATCACAGTTCTGGTAAACTTTTTTCTTAACCCTTTCCCACGCGGTAGACTATTTTTGATCTACAAAATATAGCCAACTGAATTCGATAGAAATAATCTAATTCCGAAGTTTTAAATGATATTGGTATATTGTAGTTATACAGTAAATAATAAATTTCATTATAAACCATAATCGAATCATTATTGTAGTTTTTTTAAAGACTGATGGACGGGAAAGGGTTAATACATCAACATTGTTCACGTTATTGGATGGATTTTATATAAAGCTTATATAATAAGGCCAATAATATTATGTATTTTTTTACTGAATGAGAGGAGTTTATTTTTTCATTTTGCAAAAATTTTTGGTCAAGAAAGCGTTAATTCAAAGCATATTTACTGGTATACAGATACATCAATGGAAGCATTACAAATTGAAACTCAGTCTTGAAAATGTCTAAAATTAGTGCTCAAATAATTGCTCTAATATAAATAAAATGTTACATAATTACATAATATATTTAGTATAAAAAAAGCTTGAACTAAATATACCAAAGAAAAAATCTTAATTTAATTTAAATAACTGTGCATATAATTAGACGCGGCTATTTCTTATTGACGATTGATTATAATAAATATTTATAAAATTAGGTTTAAATACAAGCATTATATATTTTTGAATGGTTTTATAAATATTTTAGCGATTATTATCAATAATACCTAGTATATGACTATCTAAACAATTTATCATATAATTAATATTTAGACTTTAGTATAATTCGCTCTATAGAATCAAGAAAGGTATTATTTAAAGGGATTATCTCGTAGTTTTGGTATATTGATTGAGCATTAAAATTGAAATTACAGGAAAATCATTATTAAATTTATCCAATATCAAAACAACACCTTAAATTCTGATAATGACTATTAAATCTATACATTTATCTTTATATAGAAATTTAATAACTATTTTAAAAATAAAAAAACCTTTTTTATATATTTGAGATATTTTTTATTTATAAAAGCTTTCCATAAGAAACTATATGATACAATATAAATAAATCAGTTTTAGATGAAACGAGTATGCTTTGAATTATTAAATTAGAAAAACTCAACGTTGAATAACTATTGGGAGACTATTTCAAGAGCAGAAATTTTTCTTTTAAATTTTTTCTAATCGTCATGTATAATTTTTCTTTATCATTATATTTTATTATGATACCAGAAAGAATGACCGATTAAACCAATAGATTTATTATATTGGAATAATAAAGTTAAGGTACTCCTGAGAATCACCCAATTGTAAAGATTGTGAACGTTATTTGGATATCGAGTTTAAATATAGAATTTTTATTTACCTACTCATAAAAAGTCGTATTACGTAAATATTTGTTACAGTTAAACTGGTTGAATCTCAATCTATTTTTAAACAAGTATTGTGCTAATAAAGTATTCCAAGTCTATAAAAAATAATTCAAACATTATTAACATATAAATATCGATAGAAAGGCAGAGTTGGCTTGAATTTAGAAAACAAAATCAAAATCAATTTCGAGTACAAACACATCTTTGCATTTCATTATTACTTACAAATGGTTAAATTATCTATCGGCTCAGTAATTTCAGCTTTGGTAATGGCATTAGCTGTCAACTCTGAGGGCTTAAACAAGAGAGCTGTTGCTCAAAAACTAAGTGTCAGCGTGTACCAAAATCGAGGATTCATCGGACCTTTGTCAGAAATGACGATAGATACCAACACATGCGTAAATAAGCCACTTAATTCCATTGTTGTCAAATCAATTATATCCGCCTACTTGAGAGTTTACACCGGCGCAAATTGTTCCGGAACATCTTATTCACTATCCATATCAACTGGTTTTGTCGAAGATATATTCGCATCAATAAGCCAAAATAGCGCCAAATCATTCATGATCACATAATTTGTAAATCGTATATTTCTTGGGTATACATTCGGATATGTGTAGGAAATGAATATAATTTTTTTCTAACTCAATCTAAAGCTAATATAAAACCAAATAAAGCTTTATTATATACTATTGCGATAAAAAACTTTATATTAAATAATTTTTCTACACTATGGCACATTTATATTATATTTCCTTCCGATATGTTTTAGTTGCATTTTTGCATATATTTATAAAATTAAAGTGTATATTAATTATCAACAGTTTATGAATTCTAGAATTATTTATGCTCCGATCAAATACAGCTATAATATTCTGATATATGATAATTAAAAAACTATATGTGCAAATAAAAGCAAATATAATCTTGAAAGTTTAGCCTTATAATCAAAAAAATTGAGTGTATTTTTGATTGAATTGTAGTTTGTTAGTTGTTAATTAGTAACTAAATGATAATATATGTTTTTAATAAAATATTTGCTGTGGAATACAGTATCATTAGCTATCAAAATCATTTTATGAAATATTTATAATCAAAAAAAGAACCTACATTTCAACAAAGTTTATAAAAATTCGTTTTTTTGTTGAATTGATTATTCAAGGCGTGTAAATTTAATATAAAAGATTTTCTAGTGGTTTGAAAAAGAAGATAGGTTAGAGATTAAATTTAATTTAAAAGGACAAAAATTAATCTCGATGGCTTTTGTCAAGAAAATTGATTTGATTGATTTGATTTTACTATATTTTCTGTCACTTAAAAATCAAGATTAAAAATCGAAAATATTTACATAATTTTAGATGCTTAATTCTTCTATTTTTCTTTTTCTCTTCTCCTTTCCTACAGCCTTTCAATCTATCAATAGTTAACATAAAGTATGAGCTCTATCTTGAATTAAAAATTTCTTTCAAACTATACATATATTATGATCGAAATAGCAAAATTCTCTCGAATTTTCCCGAATTCCAATTATAAAAGATCTTTAGGTCTTAATTTAATCAAAAGACCAATTTCTATCTCGGGCAGAATTTCTAATTTTAGTAGGCAAGCGAATTTTTTTAGTGTTATTTTTATATTTTAAAGGTTATCATATTTAAAAACATGTTTTTGTGAACATAGCCCACTAATCAAAAAAATACCTGGAGCGATAAAAATCACAACATATTTTAAACGCATTTCATACTCAACTTGTTTTAATCACGATGTTGACATTTACAAATGGATGCAAGAGACAACAAATAAAGTAAAGTATTTATGAAACCAAAATCTAATAAAAACATACTTAATTGATTTGGTACATTCTTAGAGTCGCCTCAAGAAAATCATTGAAAATGAAAATGCTTATTCCTCTTCAAAGTTGAACTTACTTTCTGCTTGGAATAGTAGTAAAAAGAGTAGGAAACTAGTAAAAATCGAGAAAGAGCTAGATAGCTATAGAACTGTGATTAACTCCTTTAAAAAAAGAAAAGCTATTATTAAAGATTCGTACTATTTATATGAACCTCAGGACTCGAGTGAGTACAATCGAAAATACATTAAAATAAACGCAAAAACAAACACAAAAGTAAAAATTCTCTTAGTTATTTACATTAATTTATACCTAATTCAAATTTTTGTAACCCTAAATTTATGTAGAAAGTGCTATTTGATGAGCTGGAAATCAAGACCAATTTCAATTCTTTTGTAAATAGCTGTGAAGTATCAAAATGTGAAGATTATGTAGCTCTAAGCGTTTCTTCATTAAATCCAGAAAATATTGTTGATACTGAATCTTCAGACTTGCTAATATTCAGAATTTTTGATTCTAAACCTCCAATAGTACTATACTTCTTAATAAGACTAATCAAATTATATAATATTAAAAACAACACTAAATACATAATTTAAAATAGTTTATAGATAAAATCAAAGACGTTTTCAGATTTCTATGGGGAAAAGTTGATACAATTTATTTCACTAAATTGGACGACAAACTCAGATCAAATAAAGTATTTATATTTCAATATCCTATATTTTTTTAATTCATTTTAGAAGGCTAATATATAATATAATACTTATTTATTTCTACAAAATAATACAAATCATACTGTGTTATCTTAGGTTTTTGAATATAACATCGGTTCTTGCTCAAATGAGAAAAATGGAATAAAATTAGTATATTCAGAAAAGAACACTGAATCTTTTCTTGATATTACAAAAACTAAAGATGGTGAATATTTGGTAATACATAGTAGCTCCTTAGACTCTTCAGAAATTAGATTGGTTCCGCTTTTATTTAATAATAATAACAATGACAATAACTTATTTCCTAACCGTTTATCTGGAATTCAAGCAAATGAGAATGGATACAAACACACTCTAATCCACCCTAGAATAAAAAACGTAGAAACATTTGTTGACCATCAAAATGTAAGTTGGTAAATAATTCAAAAAAAAAAAGCTATTATTACCATTTATTTGAATTTTTTTATTAATCCCGTCCATTTCGATTTATTTTTAATAATAATTACATTTTTATTATATAGGAGAATTTTATTATCCTTTCTAACATTAATATCAAAGAGCAATCTGGTTCAATTGAGCCAACAAATTATGTTTGCGGGAACACGTTCAAGCTATATAAAACATCAACAAAAACCCCAGGGATAAGGAATTGGAAAGAGTGGATAAAACTCGATAACTCATTTGAAATCAAAGATGTCGATGTTTTTAAGGTATATTCCCATTACATTACTATTTTTATTGGTTTTTGTAACTCTTATGTTTATTGAATAAATATTTGATAGTAATTATTATAATATTAAATGAAATTTAGGACTATGTTTTGATTTTCGCAAAGCACAGCGGGAATTTCACAGCATTTTCAGCAGATTTATTGTCAGGAGAGAAAACAGAGCTTGAATTACCATTAAGCAAAAACGAACCTATTTTTCTTGAACCTGTTACAAACTCGGTAAAAATTCATATTTTAATCATGTATCTTTGAAGTTTTTAGTTATCATTCAGAAAAATTAAATAATTACGTTTTATTTTGAAAACTAATAATTCAAAATATTAATTAGAACTATGAATCTCAGAGGGTAGAATTTAGTTATTCGTCGCCAGTTCAGATGAAATCACGAGCAGTGTGGGACTTGGGCTTGGGAAAAATAGTAGAAAATAATCAGCTGGTGCCACAATTCTGGAGTCCAAGCGATTACATAGTTTCAAAGAGAATGGCTGAAGGAAGGGACGGTACATTGATCCCAATAACATTAATAAGAAGGAACGTTACCAGTGACAAAAAAAAGTCAGTTAAAGAATTTATATATTTTAGATTATTTAGACTTTTTGTCAAATTATTTATAATTTTATGCCTATTTGGATTTAAAATTGATAGAAATATTCTTGTACATGTATATGGATGCTATGGGCTACCATTAGACCCAGTTTTCAGAATAGAGGATGTTATGCTATTAGAAAAAGGGTGGACAATTGCACTTGCTCATGTTAGGTATATTCAGCTAAAATATGCTACATAATTCAGATGTGAAATAGTGATTAACTTGACTATTGTAAAATATGATAGGGGTGGCGATGAGCTAGGCAGGGATTGGTACCGTGAAGGAAGAAAAGAGAAAAAAAACAACTCAATGAATGATTTTATAGATGTGCTAAAGTATATACATTGTAATGGGTACTCTAGTCCAGAAACCACATCGGTAACAGCATCAAGTGCAGGTGGACTAGTGTTGATGTCAGCGATATTGCAGTCACTTATTAGAGGCGAAAAACTAGTGAGGAAAGTTGTACTACAGGCGCCATTTTTAGATCCGATAAACTCGCTAATGGATGTTAATATGCCATTAACACAGATAGAAGTTGGAGAATGGGGGGATGTGATAGGGGATAAGGAGAGTTATGAAAGAGTAAAAGGGTATTCGCCATATGAACTGCTGTTTAGGCTTAGTAAAGAGCAAATTAAAAATCTCCCAGAGTTGTTAATATTATGTGGAGAGAAAGACAGTAGAGTTCCAGTTTGGCAAAGTATGAAGTTTATTTGTATGATTCGAAGACTAATGAATTATGAAAATTTTGAGAATGACAAGTATGATAAAAAAGCATATCCAGGGATAGAGGAGAGCAGGTGTAAAAATAAGGGAAGAGTATTCGTTTTAGTAGATAAGGAAAGGGGACACTTTGAATCAGCTGGAGTAGTAAGCGATGGTAGAAAGGGGGGTTACTTTAACGACTTTGATCCCTATTCTCACAAGGCTATTAGAAATTTATTCTTATTAAGCGGGGATTGAAATGCTTTACCATATTTTTTTTTTCTGGTGAGTAGATAAGTATAAAATTATATTTTAAAATCCAAGTTTTAATAAAATGGATTATACTATTGAAGGTATGCTAATGAAAGTGAATTTTGGAAGTTATCAAAGAAAAAGATATGATTAATATACAAAATTGAATTAAATTTATTTAGAGCGCTGGAATACATAAATAAAAAAGAAAGAAGTAGATCGAGTAAGAAGGATAGTTGAGGAGAGGTGCGGATATGTATGTATGAAATTAGGATGATAATATAGATATTTTTTTATTATTTTTGAGATAACAGAAGGTTTGAGTTGTAGCCATGCTTTAAGAGGTCCTTCCAGGTTTCCTGTTCATCGCCAGCGCAGGTTTGAAGGGCATACATTTGGATAAACCCAGAAAGAGACAAGTGACCAGTAGTTTCAGAGCAATCCAAGTTTTCAGAGATGTCAGCCTTTTCTTCGGGGGTAAAAGGCTGGCCGTTGGTGAAAGTCGCAAAGTTGTCAAGTTCAGAGTCGTTCAAGAACCCGTCATTGTCTTTATCGTACCTTGAAAAAATTTCGTTTAAGGCAGCTTCGAGGGCTTCAGTTATATCAAAATCGTCGGTGACTAGTGTGGCGTAGCCAGTAATGTCAAGTTCATCGATTGAATCGGTGATTTCGGGGATTGGTGAAGAAGGCTCAATTTTTGGGGGATCTGAAGGAGGCATAGTGAGTTAAATTTGGACTCGAGTAAAAATGAGAAAAGAGCGCAGCTGGGTTGATGGAAAAAGATTAGAGTTGGAGAGTAAGAACAATGTTTGAGCGGAGATAATACAGTATGTATGTATGGAGAAAATAAGCTTCAAAAAGCAAATTATATCTATAATTCAATAATGACTGAAATTTGGATACTTTTCTGTTTTTCTTTATGTTATCATTTATGAATCACTAAAAACTTTATATTTATTCGTTTGGTTTTGATCTCTGGCGCTAACTGGATAGAATTAAAGGCTAGATATAAAATAAGTACGCTTAGTGGATAACATAATATTTTTGATAAATGATCTAGCGAATAATGAATATGTTTAATAATCTACTATGAGGATTAATGGATATTAAAGTTAATAAATTATCTATAGCTGAAGATAATTGGCAAGTATTTGATTAATTATCGCTAATAATAATAATACATTAATATCAGAATAGATAGAAGTAAATTCAGCCAATAGATAATAAACCTCTTAACATAATTGCCCAATATATTAAGATATTTGATATTTGCTAAAAAAAAAAAAAAAAACTAAAATAATATTAGTCATAAAAAACTCAAAAGCTGAAAAAAGGCAAAAATAAATTTACTGTAAGTATTTAAAGCATTTTTCATAAAAACTTCAGCTATATAAACTGACAATTTCTTAAAGCAGATCCCATACAGTCTTTAACTTTTCTCTATCCTTAACTAATAGTATTAATAGCAATAATGTCGACCAAAAAAGTCATGCGTGCTGGTATTTTGGGTGCCACTGGTACCGTCGGCCAGAGATTCATCTGTCTGCTATCTTCCAATCCTCGCTTTGAGATCCATGTTCTTGGTGCTAGCGATCGTTCTGCTGGTAGACCTTACAGCCAAGCTACTAACTGGAAACTAAGCGATCGATTACCTGAAAATGTCGCTTCAATGATTGTAAAAAGCTGCAACCCAAGCGAATTTGAAGGCTGCGATCTTATTTTCTCTGGCTTGGATGCTTCCGTTGCTACTGAAATTGGTAACAATCTTAACTCTTATGTTTAAACATCTTATAGTTATAGTAGAATATATCAATCGTCCAAATATTTGACTTTGAATTATTTCCTTTATTAATCTCATAAAATTTCATTTAAAAATAATCTAAAATAGAAAAAAGCTTTATGGAAGGCAACTTCCCTGTCTTTTCTAATGCCAAGAATTATAGAATGTTCGACACAGTTCCTCTAGTTATCCCAACCGCAAACCCTGAACATTTTGCAGTTATTGGTCAACAAAGAAAGGAATTTAACCTAAACAGAGGGTATATTATTACTAATTCCAACTGTTCAGTCACAGGTATTGCTGTTGTCCTAAAAGCATTGCAGCTAACCTTTGGGAAAATCTCTAAAGTCATGGTAACTACAATGCAAGCTATTTCAGGCGCTGGGTACCCAGGAGTCGCCTCGCTTGATATTATGGACAATGTTGTCCCTCATATTGGCGGCGAAGAAGAAAAAATCGAGCAAGAATTGGGCAAAATCCTCGGCTCTGCCTCCACGGACAACACTTCAATCCTAAGCGACGATCAGCTCAAAGTTTCAGCCATGTGCAATCGTGTAGCTGTTATTGACGGGCACACTTCTAGCGTCTCTATCGAATTCGCTTCTGGCCAAAAGCCATCCATTCAAGAAATCAAGACTTGTCTGTCCGAGTACAGGTGTATGGCCCAGCAACTAGGCTGCCACTCTGCCCCAAAACAAGCTATTATCGTCCACGAAAACCAGGATAGACCACAGCCACGCCTTGATAGAATGAACGAAAACGGAATGGCCGTATCCATCGGCAGAATCAGAGAATGCCCCATTTTAGACTTCAAATTCACCATTCTAGTCCACAACACTATTCTTGGTGCCGCTGGTGCTAGTATGCTTAATGCTGAACTTGCCTCTGAAATGGGCTTGATCTAAGCAATTCCATTTCCCATTTTCTTTACTCTCAACAAAATACCCTTTATTTATTTATCAATAAAAATTCATCTTTAGTTTTCTTCGGTCTATAATATCGCTTAATCTGTTCTTTAATCTGAAAGTCTACTAGAATATTTGAACTAGACCAAAAACTAGTTAAAAATTCAAATTTGTTTTACTTATAACCCAAATTTTTTTTCAAGAAGTTTTGGCCTGTATAAACTTATAGTCACAAATTCATCACTGCATTTTCAGCTATATATTCAAAGTTAGTGTAATAAATAAACAATTTTATCATTGGGAAAAAAAAAAAAGCTTAATTTCAATATAATTTCTTTATTTGATTTTAATATAAAAAACTTTGGATAACATAATAAACCATTCTGATATTTACATATTATTCAAAACTAAAAAATAATTATTACCAGTTGTAATATTAGCGCTAGACTATATAAACAAAAAAAACAAACAAAATTTGCAATGATTAATAAACGACGACGTGAAGACGTAGACAATATCGTAGATACTGGCAAAAAGGCGCCCAGTTCGACACAGCAAGCCGATCTGTCATGGAGTAAAAATTAAAAAAGATTAATATTTCAGTAGAAATACAAAGATTTTATTGCTGATATATCAATATTTGTATTTGTACTTGAAATTAGGGCGAGTAGTGATGCAGATGTTTTGGAGCCAGAAAATGAAAACTAAAACCAACGACAGCATTTCTGGCAAGTTAAAAGAAGAGCCACTATCTGGTTGCGAAACAGGTAGTAAAGAAGACGGGAATTCGGCAAAGATTGAATTAGAGCAAGCAGATAACGGCGTTAGTAACAAAACGGCGACGTTTTTGAATTTAGGAGCGTTTTTCAAGAGCAAATCGTCGGCAGTAGCTGCTGGCAACACTGATGACAAGAGAGTGGTTCCTGATAGTAACAATTTGTGTAAAAGTGCTATTGAACATAGCGTTGTATCTAGACTGGAAAAAAGTTTGACTGCTGAGCTTATATGCCACTACTGCGAGAAAAAAGTAGATGAAGAAACTCGGTCAGAATGCTGGGAATGCAATAACTTATACTGCTCAAACTGCACAACCAAAGATTACAGTAGTAGCGAAACACGAGATGTATGCTGGGACTGCCACGCATAGCTTAGCCAATTTATATTAAAATTACAATCCCGTGCGATAATATGAATGTGTAGATTTGTGGTATATAAAAAACTTAATAAAGTATATAAATTATCGAATACTGTTTTGCATCTTATTTTATTTAAATTATATTATATTATAGAGCTATACAAATATATATATATATATAAGAAGCGGTTTTTTTAAGAGAGTATAGCGAAACACGGTGGGTGAGTAATATATATTTTTTTGATCATTTAGAAAAGTGATTAGCATTTGATTTCTGGTTCTTGTGTTCTCAAAAGTCCAAATCTCTTTTTCAAGGTTAAACGTTGTCTGGAATACTTGTCATCAGGAGAGAATCTAGCTGGGTGAGCTGAGGTGGTCGCCAAACCAGAATCAAGGGCTTTCTAAGTATTTATATAGTTATTTTGCAAAAATATATAATTAGAGGATATTTAGAGTTGTCTGAAAATAAGTACATATACTTTTATTGAATATGATAAAAAAAAAATCCAAAAAGTTAATTCTAGCGAAGCTGCTGGAAGTTGAAACATAATAAATTAATTAAAGTAAAATAAAAGAATTGAAAAGTATTAATGATTGAAGTGGAAAGAACTACCTTTAAAGTGTAAACTCTCTCGCCCTTAGTATTCGTGCTGTACATCAAATGCATTTTTGGATATAGTCGGTAATAAACTCGAAAAATGAAATAACTAAAAAAAACTCTCGTTGCTTAATAAAAAAAATATATATATTATTATATACTATCAACTATAAATGAATCACTTTAGGCTAATAAATAAATTATTGTTCAATATCGAAAATTTTATAAATCCAATTAAAAAAAAATTTTTTTTATATTTTATTATTTGGCTGTAAAAAAAAAAGTGTGAATAAAATTTTTTATATTTTTCTTACTTGCTATTGGCCTTGCTTGCCTTTAACATTAGCTTTTTTATAAAATGTATTTAGATATAAATAAAAAATTGAGTTTATAAATTCTGATCAAAGAATTTTTCTAATTAATATTTTGCTTGTCTCGTGACTAATCAAAAGGATTTATGTGCCCTATCAACAATTGGCTTGCTCTAATTTAATTATTTCCTAATTAGTTTAGATCCAATAGATTAAGATTAATGAAAAATACAAAGAACGATCTCCAATTGATTAATAAATGTGAGACATTTGATGGTTAGTAGCCAATATATTAAGATTTAAAAAAGTAAAAAAGAAAGCTATCCAATCGAGTAAAAGGAACTTGAAAACGTAAATAGCTAGTGGATGGCTAAATGGAAGGAAGGATTAGAGGCTTTTTAGCTTGAAGGCGACAGAAGAGACGGTGGAGCCTTTGACTCCGCCAAAAGTGAACGACCGGTGCTTGATTCTTCCGAAGAAATCGAACCCGTAGCTACCAAACATACTAACCAACTCGTCCTCAGTCCAGTTGCACGAAGTTATTAGGAACACGCTTCTCTCTGCGTCCATCAAATCACGCACGCTTCTCAAGTACTTCTTGCGTGCCTCCAAGTCGACGCGCTTATGTTTTTCTGTCTCGGTTTTATCGCTGTTCGTCTCGGCCACTTCAGCAGCAGTCGGCGATGTGGCGGTAGGCTGCTCGGGCGCTAAGCAAATAGCGTCGAAAGTTCCCTTATCTAAAACCAAATCAAAATTATCGATACTGCTCTCATTGCCTTTTGATCCATTCAGCTCTTTGAGGCTTGCGAAAATATCGCTTGCTGCCGTCTCTAGTAGAATATCCGATTGAATAAAGTTGATTTCATTCTCTTCTTCCACTGTAGATTGTATCTGCTTAGCCAACTCTATCGAATAGCTTGAGTAGTCAGTGCCTGTTAGATTCGTATACCCTGACTCCTGCAGCCTAAACAGCAATTGCCCATTACCGCAGCCTATATCGACTATTGATTTATTTGTATAGTCCTCCTCCTGATCCTCAATCTATAAATTTCATTACATTTTCAATTTTTTTTTAAGTTTAAAAATATATGTAAACTACGGATGAAACTCTCACACACAAATTTCGCCTTAAAAATGTTTAAATAGATAGACTCTTGCGCAATATTTCCTTAATATTTGTTAGTACTGAAATAAAAATATTTATACCCAATCAACAATTTTTTCTGTGATATCCTCGCCAAACCTATTAGTACATATTTTAAAGTTGTTTGTCTTGCTAATTATTATTAAAAATTTCTATAGTTTCAACATTTTTATTCTAATATAGAATTTTTAACATTTTTCTGGATCCAAGTTTAAAAAATTCCCCAAAAAATCGAAAAAGTTTATATAGATTCGAAGCATCGAATTTAAATCTAATTTAAATAATCATTTACCAAACTTCTCCAATATCTTTATGATCTTGAAAATTCTTGATTTCCAACTCGTATCGTTTATCCCAGCTAAATACATTATATTATAGAATTAATTTATTGATAGATAATATGCTTGATAAGAATTGTTTAATCATTACTATTCCTTCGTCCCAAGCTCTGATGGTCCAAATTCTGAATCTTTGCTCATTTTGTACTCTGTTAGCAGATTTTTAAATAAAAATAATTCTTAATAATTTCATAAAATAAACTAATACAAAACTATTTAATTTTTTTTTGGGTTCTAAAAGCTATAATTTTTGAAATCTGCCAATATTTATGATCGTCCTATCACTATCCCTCAAATCTCAATTAGTTTCATCTTATTTGCCCAAAATTTTATATTTTTTTTATGGTTTTTTCAGTAAAAAAAAAAAATTTTATAGCTTTAGCTAATATTTTTGTTTTTTGGTTTTTTTTATACATTTGCTTCAATATAATAACTTACTTTTCACTTTTCTTTTTTACATTGCTCAAAAATTTTATATAATGAGAAAATCCTTTAAGCGCAAATACGACGATACCACCCTCCTCCCTAAGGAGCTTGAAGCAAAAATCAACGCCCAAAGTATTCACTTTCCACACTCTCCTTATTACGCATGCTATCACTGCATAACATTGATTATTACTTTTTAATTTCGTCAAATAACCAACTTTTTTTGTCTTGCCCATTCCTTAGATCCTGACGACCAATTCTCCAGCTCAAAACAAAGTTCCAAAAAAGGTTCATATAAAAACAAAAAAACTAAAGCCCCTCTCACAAGAAAAGAGCAGCGAAAACAATCTCGAGTTTTAAAAAAAGTTAAAAAATCTGAATACTACAATGTAAAATATCTTATTTCTCAATAAAAAAAAAATCATATAATTTCCTTTTCTATAAACTTTGTTTAAATCAAACTGTCTAATAGTAATTATCTCTCTTTACATTTACTATAGAAATCGAAAAATTCTAAAGAAGAAACTCCACTACCTTCACAAATAAATAAAAAATCTAAAATTCCTCAAGCTAAAGAACCTCAAAGCTCAACTTCAGAAGCGAAAAAGTCGATTAAAGATTCACAACCCCCTGCAAAAACTAAAAAATCTGAACCAACTAAAAAAGTCTCATTCAACTTGAATCATGCTGTCGATAACGTTCCCCAGCCTGATCCTGAAGACGTCTTACTACAAGAACTTGAAAAAAAATTAGGGATTAAAAAATCCTCTGAAATTGATAAATATCTCGAACAAGATGGATTAGGATGTAAGTTATCTCCTCCATCGCTCTATTTTTTTTTTTTTTACATTTTTGCTTCTTTCTTATATCTTCTCCTTTTAATCGCTATAGCTTATTTATTAAACTTTTTTTTTCTTGCAATTTTGCCATTTTATACATTTATCATATTCTGTATATCAAAAAAATTTTACTTGACTAAATATCTTTCCTATTTACTATAATTTCTCATATTTAGCTCTTTTAAAAGGAATAACTGTCGGATCAAAAAAACTTAAAAGTCACCCCGATTCCAGTTCTTTAGATGCTCCCATTTTTACTCCTGGAAAAAAACTCACCCCCTTAGAAAAAAGAATTGCCCAAATTAAAAACCAACATATCGAAGATTCAATTGATAGCCTATCCGATAATGATAATGTATCTGAAATTTCTGGCGATGAAGATGAAGACCAATTCAACTCTTCTGATTTAGATATGTTAAATGCTGATAATGATTCTGAATCTGACTCAAACCTTGAATTCCCAGATCAGGATATCGATTTAGATGAATTATCTTATAGCAATGATGACTTGAATGAATCTGAATCTGATTATAGCTCGGATTCTGAAAACATTGATAATGCGCTCCTGGAAAATCTTTCTAACTCTGATTCTGAATCTATCGACACCTCATTGAATGAATCAGTAAATACCCTTTTTTATCTAAATTTATACATATACATTAAATTGTTAATTTAAATTTCGCCCTAATTTTTTTTATTATTCAAATTTTTATTACTATAGTCGAAATCAAATGACTTAAACAGCACAAATTTAAATAAAAATTCTGAAAAGCTCGCTTCTCAGAAACCCGCTCCAAATTCAACTACCTCCCCTGAATCTGTCAATAATCCTGAAACCACTGCTAAATACATACCACCTCGCCTTCGAAACTTGATGCTTAAAGATTCTGAAAAAAACTCTCGTATAAGAAAACTTGTACAAGGCCAGCTTAATAGATTGAGTGAGTCTAACGTTGAAAGAATCGTCATTGAAATCGAAAAGATTTATAGTTCCAACCCAAGACATGGTAAATATTACATTTTTCTCCTTTAATAAAAATCCTTTAATAAATATCCTTTAATTATCTATCAACATACCAATTAACTGATTTCTTATCTCATTTATTCAATTTTTACCAATTTTATTTTTTTTATCAATTTAGATGTAACTGAAGCTGCCACTGATATTTTGATTTCCTCAATTTCTAGCAAAATTCATATGCTTGATACTTTCCTTTACGTCAATGCTGCCTTCGTAGGCGCCCTTTCAAGAATTGTTGGAATGGAAGCTAGTAAATTTAATTTAAAATCACTTTTCTTTTTTTTCTTTTTTATTTTTTAATCCTTTAAAAATATTTAATTTTTTTTATTTATTAGGCGCCTATCTGGTTCAAGAGCTAGTTGAACGAATTGATAGAAACTTAAAGGGTATTATTGATTCTACAAAAAATACTCTTTCGATTGAATCAAATTCAAAATCAACAAATTTGCTAGAAAGTGTCGAAAAAGTTTCCCCTGGAAAAGAAACTTTAAATCTAGTATCCTTCTTATCAGAGTTATATAATTTTAATGTGATTTCTTGTAGACTGATTTATGACTTACTCGACTATGCTGCCTCCTATCCAAATGAAACCACTATAGAAATTATCCTTGCTGTCATTAAAACTGCAGGATACCAGCTTCGTAAAGACGAACCATTACTATTGAAAAATCTGTGCCTAGTTGTAACCACGAATTTTAAAAATTTAAATAGTGACCAGGTAAAATCAACAGTTAGGTGCAACTTCATGCTTGAACAGCTCGGAAATTTAAGAAACAACCGCATGAAACAAGTAATGCTTAGTAGCGCTGACTGTGTTATTCCATTAAAGAAGTTTTTGCAAAACCTTGACAAAAAGCGCCATACTATATCTCCAGAACCAATCAATGTTGGACTCGATGATATTAGACAAATCGACACTAAAGGTATTTTTAAGAAATTTATATTTTCTTTTTTTACTGATTGTTTTATTTAACTTTGATTATTTTTCGTAATAAATTTATAGGTAAATGGTGGTTAGTTGGATCATACTGGGCTGGTGTTGACGATAAATCTAAGGGAAATAATAAAGATAAATCTGGATTGGCAGCTATTGAGTCATTTTCTGATGCGTCGGCTGATAAAGAAAGCAAAGAGAAATATCAGCAATTGTTATTGCTAGCTAAAGCTTTTAAAATGAATACAGACGTCAGAAAATCTATTTTTATTGCCATAATGAGCAGCCAGGTTTGTATTTTTTTTAAATTTATTTCTCCAAACATTATTGTTATTTTAATCCCTATTAAAATTTATTTTATATTTTATATTTCAGGATGCTGTTGATGCTTTCGAAAAATGCATGAAGTTGGGACTAAAAGAATCTCAACAAAGAGAAATAATCAGAGTTTTGGTTTTGCTGGTTGGGCAGGTTCGTTTCATTTTACTGTTTATATTTCTTCAACTGTATTTTATAGTTTTAATT
>LSSN01001441.1:0-33170 GCA_001970855.1 Smittium culicis
ACACCAGTTTAAATTACTGGATTATAGAATAAGCAATATGTACAGAAATTCGCTTACAAATAGATACAAAAGAATAATCCTAGAAAATTTTTTTATAAGAACAAGAAATCGATTACCTTTGAATTTTAAACAATCATTATGTATCAATTCATATTTATATTCCCAAATTTCCGATCACAATCACATAGAAGAATTTTCGTCTTTATTTTCTTCTGAAAATCCAAAGAAAGTAGTTCAGTCATCTATTCCTCACCAGAAATTCAGTTTAAGGAAGTATCAAGCCGAATGTATTAATGAATGTATCAGCAATTTGGAGCAAGGAGTACGACGGCAGGCCGTAAGTTTACCAGTAGGTTAGTAAAATATTCAATTTTACCAGTTAAATATTCATGCTAAAAAACAAAGAAATTAAAATTAAAATTATAGGAAGCGGGAAAACAGTAAGTGCTATAAGAATAAGAATATTAAATAATAAGCTATTTTATACTTCTCAAGCATCTATAATTATAAATTATTTTTAATTTTCAGGTAATATTCTCAAATCTGATTGAAAAAGTACCTGCTTGGAATCCTAAAGCTAACAAAGTTTTAATATTGGCACACAGAGAAGAGCTATTATATCAAGCTAAGCGCCAAATTTCCAACTTCAATCCGTCATTAAAAGTTGAGATCGATCAGGGGAAAGTTTTTGCCAATATAGCCGCAGATGTTATTATAGCTAGTGTCCAAACTTTAGGTAAAAAAAACTCGGCTCGATTAGATAGGTATGACCCATATTTATTCAAATGCATCATTATCGATGAAGCTCATCATTCTGCAGCCAAGACATATAGAAATATCGTTGAGCATTTTATACCTAAAGAAAAAGAAGAAGGATACGTTGGTCCTGTTATCTGGGGCTGCTCTGCAACTTTAACACGTACTGATGGACTGGCACTCAATACAGTTTTCGATCGTATTGTTTATCAGAAGACATTTTTAGAAATGTTTAAAGAGAAATGGTAAGGATCGCAGGTGATTAAATATTCAACTTATTTATTGTTTAACCTTCAAAGGTTATTTTTATATCTAAAAGAGAAACGCTTTGAAATAATCGTTTTCAAAAGTATTTAATAATTTTTGTAAAAAATTAAAAATAGGCTATCTGAAATCGAAGCTGTTGTTGTCAAAACAGTTGTTAGTCTCGATAATGTTAAGATGAGTCGCGGAGACTTTGAAATGAAATCACTAACTGATTCTATCAATATAAAAGAAAGAAATGAGTTGATAGTCGACAAATATTTAGAGCTTGCTAATAACCCCAGTGAAGAAGTAAGAAGGTCTACTCTTGTATTTGCTACAAATGTTGATCACGTAATCCAGTTAAATGCTGCATTTAGAAACCGGGGAATTGATTCAAGGTATATCGTTGGCACATCAAATGCAAGCGACCGCGTTATGCTTATCGAAGGTTTTAAAAAACATTACTTCCCTGTTTTAATAAATTGTGGTATTCTTACAGAAGGCACAGATATACCAAATATTGATTGCATTATTATGGCCCGACCAACAAAAAGCCATGTTCTTTTTCAGCAGATGATTGGGCGTGGAGTAAGATTGTTTAAACACAAAAAAAATTGCTTAATTATCGATTTCGCTGATAGCTTTGTACATAGACCAAAATTAATGAGTCTAACAACATTACTTGGACTAGACCCAGATTCCATTGAGGAGAAGTTCACACTCAAAAAACAAAACGTCACCGACATCTTGCAAGAGATTGAAGATAACGAAAAAACTGCAAGAGAGTTAGCCAAAAAGGAAGAAGAAAATTTTAATTTAGAAGCACTCACAAAAAAGCTTTATGACCCTTACGCTATATTTAAAATTCGGTTAAGCGAAATAAAAAAAAATTATCACTTATATAAAAATTATCCTAGCAATCTATATGCCGACATATTTACATGTGGCGATCATCGTTTAATCAACCTGTCCAACCTCTCCTGGGTTTCACATTCAAAGGATAAATTTGTGTTGAGCACACAGTCTCTAGTGTTTTTTATTGAAGCTACAAAGCCTGCTGTCCTAGGTTCTGAGCAAAAAAATTTCAATAAAGATAAACCTGATAGCCTCTTGAACGACAAAGAAGACGATAATTCAGAAACTGGAAGTAGTTATATAGCATATTATAGAATTATCAGAAGGTTTTCAACTCTTAGTCCAAAAGGTGGAGGTGATAGATCATTTTCCAAAAACATAACAATACCTTTAACTTCAAATAGTCTAGAACAGGCATTTAGAGGAACGGATAACTTCATACTTTCAAAATTAGGATACACATCCTATAAATTATGTTTTAGAAACCAAGTATGGCGCCAAGCTCAGCCATCGGAAAAACAGTTGAATTATCTTTCTAAGCTAGGTATTCCTCATAATTTAGTAAACGCTCATTTAAGAAAAAGCGCTAATATGCCTAATAAACTAAAAAAAAGCAAAAATATTATAAGAGATGCTGATAGGACTTTTAAAGAATTGAACACACAGCCATCTAGCAGCTATGAAACTATATTACCGACAAGCTCCGATTTTAATTCTATACATAATAACTCTTCAAAGAAAACTTCTGACAAAAATATACTTTTTAATCAGGTAAAAACATTAACTGATAGGCTCTTAAATATTGAAAACTCCCAGAATCTAATCAAAAAGGAACAAAGTTTTTACAAAAAAAACAAAATACCCCTCCCAGATCAACCTGAAAATAATGATTCCACAGAAAAAAAATTAGATTCAGAAATTTTAATGCTTACGAAAGGATCAGTTGCAAATTTGATTACTCGTCATCTGTATAAAGAAAAGCCTACTAAAAAACAAAAATCAAAAAGCGAAATAACTCCCACGATTTGTGAAATGATAGATCAAGATTAGAATAAATACTTATCAAAGTATATATCTAATCAGAAAAGCATAAACTATAAGATACCGTATATCTATAAAAAAGTATACTTATTATTTTACTGCCCCGCTTCTAGATTTAAAAGTGATGTTAATTGTAAGAACTAATTCTTAATTTACAAAATAAAATTCTGATCTTAAAGGGAAATTCTCCACACTTGTTTCGCAATATATGCTGAAAAGCGATATATTTTCAGAGTGTAAAACGCTATGAAAAGCCAGATAAATGAATTTTGTATACTTTGGAATCATTTTTTAAAGATGAATATTGCTATTTAAACTTTTCTTTCTAACTCATGCCTTTCTCTTTCGTTACGAACTTAATTATACACATTCCGATATTGTGATTATTCAGATATTCTTAGTCTTTTAAAGTATCATTAACGTCCGTCTTTCCAGTTTAGATGGATTTTTTTGGTTTATCTGAATTATTCAACCAGACTAGATCTAAATAAATTAAAATAGGCCGCCAGTGCTTATCACTTTCAAGGACGGTTGTCTTTTTTTGAACAGCCGAAATTGTTCAACCAAATGGCAAACTGATAAATCAATTTAGTATGATAATGGTTTATTATTCAATTATTCAGTGTATCCAATAATTTATGATTTATAACAAGTTCATCCAATTATGATTTTTAGATACATTTATGAGTGTTGAACCAAGAAATGATAAACCTTTTCTCGTCCAACATTCTTTAATCCTTTCCTGCGCGGTAGACTATTTTTGGATGGCCAAATATAGCCAACTGCGTTCAATGAAAAACAATTAATTCCGAAGCCTTAAGGTATATTGATATAATTCAAAAAAAAAAACAAATAATTAAGAATCTTATAAACGACTATCGAGTCAATAAATTAATTTTTTTAAAGAGTGTTGGACGAGAAAGGGTTAAAAAAATGAATTTAATTACTCGTATGCTATATAGTCAATATATTATTAGTCGATATTATTTTACAGCTCAATGATCGAATAATTTTACAAATTAGACTATTTTTATTGTATCTAGTTTGCTAAAATTGGTAGATCACATACATACCAATGTTCGTGAATGGGCCAAATATAAAAAATTTTTTTTTTCAAGTCTCACCGTTTTTAAATACAAGCGTAATCGAAATATAATTATAAAGCGACTCTTTAGCCCTTTAACGAGAGGTAGATTGATTTTGGTATACCAAATATATCCAACTATATTGTTTAAAAATACTTAATTCCATAATTCAGATAGTTATTGGTATGTTGTAATATAACAGCAAATAATAAACTTGCTTATAAACAATAGCAGAATCATAAATTTAATTTTTTTAAAGAATGTTGGACGAGAAAAGGTTAAAATATTTTAATTCTGTACTTAACATGTGTACTGGTTTGTTGAAGAATAGTTGCAAATAATAAACTTATTTATAAATTATAGGCTAACCAAAAAATTCGTTTTTTTAACCCTTTCTCGTCCAACATTCTTGAAAAAAATTAATTTATTGATTCGATAGTCGTTTATAAGATTCTTTATTATTTGTTTTTTTTTTTGAATTATATCATTATAGCTTAAGGCTTCGGAATTAATTGTTTTTCTTTGAACGCAGTTGGCTATATTTGGTCATCCAAAAATAGTCTACCGTGCGGGAAAGGGTTAATGATTTTAATAGCTAGAAATATTACAGCCTAACGGAATATAGCGCTGTAAAGAGTATCTTGTTTGAAATTGTTTATGCTAATATAAGATTTGCATAATAGAAACAAACAAGTTTTGATACGAACTGAAAAAAAGATATCTGCTATTAGATTTTTCAAGTTGGTGTCCATATTAAAATTTCAAAGCTAAAAGAATTTTATTCCAATAATCAGAGGTCTTTTTTCACTCTTTTTTAAACTTTGATTTAAGGTCAGAGAGCTTTATTGTAAAAAAATATTATCAAATAGGTGGATCAGCATAAAATAACAATCTTAAGCATTATGAAGCGTTAAAGCTTATAAGAATCATGCAAAAACATATACAGAAACATAAATAGGTAAACAAATAAACTAGCAAACAAACAAGTATGTTCAATAGCCAATAGTTTTAGCGAGAAATTACTTAGTATTAAACTATTTAATAGCCTTTTATATAAATATGTTGTAGAATATCTCATAAAAAATCAGAAATCAAGAAATGAAAAACGAATAGTTTTCATCTCATTTTTTTTTTAATATCACATTTTTTTATATTATGAGCGAATTCTCTATCAAGTTAAAAAAATTGATTAGAGTTTTAAGAACATATCTTTTAGTCAAAAGGGTCAAAAAGAGAAGATCCTAATATTATTTTTACTAGTAACATATTACTATCATTAATTGCAACATTCTTATTAAATCAATATTTTATCCACATTTTTGAATAAGTAAAAAGAGAAAAACTTATAAAATTAAAGAAAATCAAAATCATCTACTATAGCTGTTTCTGAAAACAAATATAATACAACTGTTTATAAAATAAAAATTTCAAGCACTTTTATTTTTGTATTTTTATATATTGAAATTATTCTTGTATTTAAATCATAAGGCGTGTTATAATTATCAAACTTGGCAAGAATGGATTCGAGTATAACCAGAGCAGAAAGTCCGCCAAAAAAGTCGAAAATTGATTCCGGAGAATCTGAGTATGAGGCTAACTCGGCTTCTAAACATTGTGAATCTCCCGAGGCCACCCCAGTTAGAATGGAGTCACAACAAGTTCAAGAAATTTTAAGATCGGAAGAGATAAAAGAAAAGGAATACAATACTGATGCCGACCCAAGTGAGATGAGCAGTGGTAAAATAGAATCAAGAAGAGGCTCTCGTAGATTTTCAGAAACGGTTCCTACTTATTCTAGAAGAAAAACTCTTGCGCAAAGTGATCTTATGGCAGTTTTTTATATGCCGAATATTATGAAGCAACATACTATAACAGAAGTTCCTTTCGAATCAGAAATGGTCGATGGGGTTGGGATTAGGAGTGAAATGGAGGCCCCCAGCTGGGAGCCTACGCTTGAGAGAGCTATTAAAGCAATAGTGTCGATAAAAGCAAATTGTGTTCGATCCTTTGATACTGAGACTAGCGGAAATTATACAGCTACAGGGTTTGTAGTTGACGCAAAAAATGGTATTATTCTTTCAAATAGACATGTTGTAAATCCTGCTCCAATAGTGGCACAGGCATTTTTTACAAACTACGAAGAAGTTGAATTGCTACCTATTTATAGAGACCCAGTTCACGATTTTGGTTTCTTTAAGTTTGACCCAACCAAAATAAAATTTATGAGTTTATGCGAAATAAAACTGGCACCAAATAGGGCAAAAGTGGGAATGGAAATAAGAGTAGTTGGTAATGATGCAGGAGAAAAGCTATCAATATTATCAGGAACATTGGCTAGACTTGATAGAAAGTAAGGGATTTATTATTAACTAGTGCACATAAAAAATTAATTTTCTAGGATTATAAGATTTTATTTTCATTTATTAAACATTTCCATTTTGCTTTAATAGCTCGCCTGACTACGGGGTCGGTGAATATAACGACTTTAATACCTTTTATATGCAGGCAGCTTCGGGAACAAGTGGAGGGTCTTCTGGTTCACCGGTTCTTAATATTTATGGCGATGCTATAGCTCTTAATGCTGGTGGATCAAATAAAGCGTCATCTTCATATTATCTCCCTCTGAACAGAGTCGCTAAAGCCTTGAAACATATACAAGCTGGAGAGATAGTTCCAAGAGGGACTATGCAAACTGAGTTTGAACATCTTCCTTATGATGACCTTAGAAGACTAGGTCTAGGGCATGAGATTGAAAAAAGTATGAGAGAGCGCTACCCAGATGAGACTGGAATGTTGTCAATAAAAAATGTAACTCCAGAGGGTCCTGCACACAACATTCTGCACCCAGGCGATATACTTATTGCCATGAATGATCATCCTCTTACCAGCTTTATTCAGGTAGCAGAAGTGTTAGACGATAATGTAGGGGAAAACGTAAAACTAACGATTTTAAGATGTAGAAAAGCTTACAACATGTATGTAAAAGTTGGAGATTTACATTTAATTTCGCCTTCAAAGTTCATTGAAATAGGCGGAGGTGTAGTAAACGAATTATCTTATCAAGTAGCAAGAGGTTATGGTCTTCCTGTTCGCGGAGTTTATGTAGCATCAAGTGGTCATATGCTAGGTTCGGCTAATGTTTGGAGGGGAAGTGTAGTGTTGAGTATCAATCACAAAAAGACACATAACTTGGAAGAGTTTGCAGAGGCTGTTAAAGATCTGACTTCAGGAACACGCGTGCCAATAAGATTTTTTGCAATCGACCAGCAGCATAAAGAAAAAGTTATGATAATGAATGTAGCGTGTGATTGGCATCCGTTTAGGATGGCTAAATTGTCACGTTCAACAGGGCTGTGGGAATATAAAGATTTGGTCAAGCCAAAAAAAAGCTTTGATTTCATTCCTCAAACTGTCAGATACCCAAAACTCGGCGATAATTTGAAACCGGCTGGCGAATTGTGGTCAAGCGTTGTGTCAATCGATTTCCATATCCCTTATTTGGTGGATGGAATGATTACAACGCAATTTTATGGCCCAGGGTATATAATAGACAAAGAAAATGGGTTGATTGTTTGTGACAGGGACACTGTTCCAATATCAACTGGCGATGTATTTATCACATTTGCTCAATCTCTTGTAATATCAGCTAAAATAGTTTTACTGCATCCGATTTACAATTTTACCATACTTAAATACGATACCAGATTAATCGGAGATACAAAAGTTAATAACTTGATTTTTGAAGAGAATTATTACTCTGGAGAAAAAAAGCTTGAACAAGGCGATCCTGTAGTCCTTGTTGCAATAGGTAATGATCATAACCCAATAGTCAGACGTACTCTTGTTTCGAGTCGTACCATGTTAAGCACCAGAGAGTGTGCCCCACCTAGATGGAGGGCGGCTAATATAGAGGGTGTAAACCTAGAAGATCAGCCATCTTGCCAGGGCGGATTGCTTACAAACGAGAAAGGCGAAGTTTTATCATTCTGGGTTAACTTTTCCACTCAAGATGGAAAAGGAAAGGAAATGTCATTCATGGCAGGTATAGATCCAAGTATTTTAAGGCCAGTAATTGAGTCATATAAGAATAATTGCAGTATAAGTATAAGATCGCTTGATCTTGAACTCTGGACTGTTCGTCCTGCAGCTGCCCGTTCATTAGGATTAAGTAGTAAAAGACTGCACGAAATGGAGACAGCATCCAAATCTTATTCGAAATTCTACTATGTACTTGGTTTATTAAATACTCAAAGTCCAAGCTACAAGTTGTTCAAAGCAGGTGATATTTTATTGGAGCTTAATGGAGAGCTTGTTACAAGCATAGATAAAATAGCAGTTATTTATGATCAAGAGAACGTAAATATTACTATATTAAGAGATGGGAATGAAATGGAGCTAGTTGTACAAACATCCGAACTATCAGTATTGGAATCAAAAAAAGTTATTGGCTGGGCAGGTGCAATAATACAGGAGCCATACAGGGCAGTTCAGGAGCAAGTAAAACAACTTCCATCTAAAGTGTATGTGACATGTACCCTATTCGGATCACCAGCAAGTGGATACGGATTAAAGCCTGGTGTTTGGATAACTGAAATCGAAGGATTAAAAATAAATACAATGGCTGATTTTATCAATAGAATAAAATCTCTTGTGTCCAAAAAAGGCGACGGAACTGACTTCAACGATTCTAACAATTCTATGAGTGACGCTATAGAATCAGGATATGTTAGGTTAAACGTTGTTAACAAGATAGGTGTTTCAAAGGTTATTAGTATAAAATTGGATGAGCACTATTGGCCTTCAATGTGCCTCACTGTTGATGATAACAAGCCTTATGAATGGGATTGCAATTTTGATATATCAAAATTCTAAAAAATCCAACGTTTAATTCCGACTATTTTATTAAACTCTTTATTTATCAAGCCTTATGACATTATATTTTTTTTTCAGTATATATTAATTTTTAGCTTTATGATCCAAAAAAAAGCACTCTCGCAATGCCCCCCTCCACACAAAAAAAACAAAAATTTTATATCTGATTAATTCTTTAAATAAAAATAGTTACATTCAATGTATTTTTTTCCTATGTTGAAAAATTCATAGTATATATACCCTTTTATTGGGTAAATAAGAACTATATCGATCTTGATAAAAAAATTAAGAATAACGAATATTTTTGATCTTTAATAAAGGCTCGCACAATTAAATGGTTTTTAAAAAGTAATATTGGTCTAATTCAATTTATAATGTATCTATTTAACTCTTTCCCGTCTAGCGCTCTTTGAAAAATCAAATTTATTGATTCAGTTAAGATTTAAAAGTAAATTTACTATTTGATGATAATTTACAACATACCAATACCATCTTAAAGTTTTAGAATTAAAGTAGTTTAATCGAAAAAAATTGGTTATATTTGGTAGACCAAAAATAGTCTACTGCCCGGGAAAGGGTCAACAGTAAATCGAAATAATAATTTTTTAAAAAAAGTTAAAATTTACAAGTATTAATTAATTTTAAATTATAAAAACTGTTTATAGAATTTATACTTTCATAGCCATTTCAAATATTTTATAGAAAGTAATATATATGTGTAATAATGTTCTTAATGTTCCACTGCGCCAAGATGTCAATATTTAAAGAGTGTTTTCGCCTTTTCACGTTCGAAGTATTGTTTTTTGATCACAAAGTTTAGCCAAATATAATTTCACACGAACTGTCAAATTCTAAAGCTCACAAAAAATATTGAATTGATTAAGTAACATTAAGTAACAATTTTTTTTATAAATCAACGGTGAAACAAGAAATTAAAAATTTTTTATATGTATTTCCTATGAAAGGGTTAATATGTACTAATTTTTTTCGTAATTTTTAGGGTGCAATTACGAGGACAAGGTAGAAAATGAGTAATATTCAAGAACCCAATAAATATATTTTCGAGTACGAATCAAACTGAATACTTACTATATTGAGTTTAAAAATATGTCATTTGTTAAATAATTCTGGGACGGCTTGATTAAAGCGAGTATTGATACATATTTACAATTCAGAAGCTAATTATTTTAGTTAATTCCAGACAGATATAAATAGAACGTTATGCTTTATTATTTACAAGATTTTTGTTACTTTTTTCAAGGTGGGACGCTAAAATCCAGTTAATTTGTAGTATTGAGGTAAGTGTACATAAAAAAAAAGATCTTGTATAAAGTAAATTGCAAATTTATTTATCAGTAAAATAAGCAAAAATGAATTTTTTTTAGCTTTCTAGTAATATAGAAATCACCATTTATTCGTATATAATGATACCTCATAAGATAAAATACTATTGAAGTGTATAATAGTTTTAAGGATGACAAGATATTATATTTTTTCATCAAGATTTCTACAACTATACATTTCGCTTAAAAACGCAGTAAACAAAATTTTAATTTAACACCAGATAAGCCACTCATATTTTCTCGCGTCAATTGCGAATAATAATTAGTACCGACAAAAAAATGCAAATTTATCTGATATAGTTATGATTGCCTCCTGGTTTCAAAGTAAAAATATATAAAATAGTGCTCAAAAATAGTTTCAAAGCTATTGAAGTAAAAAAAAACATCTAAAAGTGCTAAAAGAAACGTCACTCTAAATATTAAAGCCTCTGAAAAAATATACTAGTATACAATAGTAACTTCAATTTTAGAAGTGTACGAAACCAGAAAAGGATTATCATAAATTTCAAGGACCTTCAAGCAACCATAATATTAGAAAAAGCATAAACCGATAAAGGAAATAGAAGTGCTAATTTTTTAAAAAAAATTTTTAATTACGGAATTTTATTGGTACGGCGACAATAAAAGAAAATATGGGCTAAAATAAACTAAAAAAAATAGACAATTTGGTGCAAGGCATATAACAACTAATATTCCAACATAAATAAATTCATCTGCTGGTCTACTGGCTGCATACCTAAAGGCAAATAGGATCAGTCTACCAACCGAAAGATCCAACAAGGCATTGCTTAAAGTGGGCTGGATGACTGAAGTTACAAGCAGACATGGAATTAAGCAAATAGAAGTACCAAGGATAAATAAAGGATTCTTAAATAGAATAAGCAAAAGCAAAGTTAAATTTATTGCTGATGGAGATTGCAAAATCAAAACAACTATACATAACCCACAAAGAAATATAAAGATGACGAGATATTCAAAATTTTGTATGGTAGAAAGAATGAAGACATTTTGCATCTGCGCAGTTTTTATATTAGTAGTTATGCGTTTTCAAATATTTAAAGATGTTAACATTTCTTGGTAAAATTTACTTTACACCATTTACTACAGTATATATCAACTGAAATAGCATTTACTTGGACAAATTTTTTGATAGAAATATGTTACTAATTAATCATAGCACTGTCTTTGCAAAAAAAACAAAAAATTAAGGCTTGTTAGGTATAAACAATGACTCGTTGGTTAAATATATGCTGTATTATTATAAACCAGAAATTTCGGTGATGAAAACAATAGGTTAAATTAGAAAAGAGCATGTTTGCAGCTTTAAGAATAATTTTTTAATTTATTTTTATTTAGATGCTAAAAATAAAAGTCAATACAAATAAAAAATGTTATATTTTTTTGAATAAAAACGAAATTTTTTTAGAAATATGGTAACTTTAAGAGAGTAAAATCTAGTGAAAGAGGCCAAGCTATTAGTTTTTCTTTTTTCTGTTAGCTTTTTCGGCTGTTTTATTCTTATTAGATATTGGTTTCAAGGTTTTGTCGCTTCCAACAATGAAATTGTACAAATCGTCGATGGTCATATCGCCAGCTTTGCTATTTTTTTTACTACTAGAGCTGCCTTTCTTACCATTAGAATTTGCGGTTTTTTGTTGTAAAATCTGCATGTTTTTACTGTTAGAGTTTATTGAAGAAATCAAATCTTCACTCGAAATCGTTTGTAAGCCCTTTTTGCCCAAGAGTATATTTCTCTCGTTTATCAACTTAGCTTCGGCGATATCTTTCTCGTTTTTGGCCTTTTCAACAGCCATTACTGTTAGGCTATCAAGCCAGTCTTTAGCGTCCAAGGTTTTTGGATCTTCTGCACCAAGCTTTTCTTTAAATACAGCATGTGCTGATTTAACTTTTGAAACTGCGAGTTTAAAGTCTCCTGTTGACGCTATCGCCTTTGCGTAATTTAGAGCTGAAGAAGCGGTCAAAACATTTTCTGTTCCATAAAGCGATTCTCTTAAACTAACACTTTTTTCAAAGAACACCAAGGAATCATGAGTTTTATTAGTATTTAAAGATTCAGGTTTTTGAGAACTTTCAACAAGTAGTTGCTGGTGCATGGCAGCAATGTTACTATATATGACTGATAGGATTGGGTGGTTTAGGGTTCCCACAAGCTTCCATAGATCCAAAGCGTGATAAATGTAATTAAGAGCAACCTCAGTGTTTTTATTTGCATGTTCAAACATCGCCAAGTTCAAGTAGTTATAGATGGTTTCTGTATCATCAACACCAGAAGATCTTTCATTAGCAATAATAGCTTGATGCATCAACTCAATTGCAGTGCTATTTTCGTCAAGTTCATGGTAAATAGTGGCCAAGTCAGCATAACATCTTGCAGTAGTTGGATGGAGATTGCCACATTTTTGCTCGTGGAAAAGGCACAAATTGTGTAACAAGCTAAGACCCATTTCTTTGTTGCCTTCAGCAATCATGTTTCTGCCAAATTCAAGAGTTTCTGATGGAAGCGAAACTGGTGAACCGGCAACACGTACAACAGGAACAAAATTGAGTATATCTTGAGAGGAAAGGTATGGTAGCTCATTTGAATCTTGGCAGCCAAGGCTTGATGTTGATTGAGATAAGTTACTGTCGTTTAGATCAATTCGCGACTTATTCGATTTATTTGAGAAAAGGTCATCATAGTTTTTCAATACTATTTGAACACCACATTTAATACAAGATTCTCTTAAAACTATGCGCTTGAATGGAAGAACAAATTCATCAATCCAGTTTTCTGGCAAAGAGAATCTAAATCTTGTGGATACAATTTCTTTAATGTTATCAGTCACATCAGATTTTGAGGAAATGTTAAGATGTGAAAGCGTAGGTTTTATAGAATCAAACTCGGTGATTTTTTCAGTATCAATAGAGAATAAAGAATTAATAACGAAAGCAAAAATACTAGCATGGGTGGTATAATCGGGTACTCTCTTGAAAATGTCACGGATTAGATGTTTAACTGATCTTGTTATCATTTCACGGATTATAAGATGGTAAATGGCTTGTGTTGATTTATCGTCGCTTGACAATTTGTTTGCAATTGTGCCTAGATATCTCATATTGATACCTCTGCTGTGCATATGTCTCGATAAGGATTTTCCAGTAATTGGGGCAAGATTGGCGATGATAAGCTCATTAACAAATCCAGGAATTACTTCATTATGTAAGAATGCAGATGCTTTTGAAACGAACTTTTTATCGTTTTCAAAAACACTATCGTTGAACTCTTTATTATTCTCAGTCTGGACAAGAGGGACGAACGCATCCTGGTTAAGAGAAACAATAGATTCAAGAACTTTTTCACGTGCAAGCTCTAAATCAGATTTTTGGGCAGCTGGAGTTTCAGATTCATTCGATTCTTTGGTAGAAGAATTCTCGCCAGCTTGTTCGCTCTTAATATTGGAATCATCAGCGCCAGCTTCTGTGGAATGTTGGCTTTCTTCTCTGTTTTTAACAATCTCTTTAACTTGATTACGTACAGAAGATTCCCAGTAAAGGGTCAAAAGTTCATTTCTCAATAGGGTGATTTTATGAGGGTAGACTGGATAATCAGGATTTTTAGTGTTAATAGGCTGAGAATCAGAGGGTGAAAGTTCAGCATCGTCTAGCTCGCCACACTCAGTGCGAATAAATTCAGAGTCCACAGGGAAAAGTCTGAAAAGATCAACAAGGTAAGAACGGTTGTCAGTTCCTTTAATACCTTTAACATCAAGGGAAGTGTAAAGGGTATGTGTTTCACCTTCACCATCCTTGATTTCATGTTCTTTGAGGCGGAGTTGGTTAGCAACAGGTTCAAGCAGTTTATGGAAGTCGGGATTAGACTTTATGGTTACACCATTATCAACAGAACCATAAATTACAGGGTTTTCATTTTCAACACGTAAGATTCCAGGAACAACGGTTTGAGCAATAACACGACATCCTCTGTAGTCAACAAGAACGGTTCCTAGCTGATACAAGCCATTGACATCTAGCCCGTTTAATAGCTGCACACCTTCTACATCTTTTGAGGCAGCTACACTAGCGGCGTTATCACCACCGAGCTTAGCAAAAAGGTCTCTTGAGTCATTAGCTTTTGAAAAGAAAATATTTTCTCTCAAATAGATATATTGTTCAGGAAGTTCAGATGGATTTAATGGGAGTAAGTCATTGTCTACAACGGCTATTGCACCAGCGATGGCAGCTTCAGTAAATTCGTTAAGCCAAACTAGCATTTGATTATCTTTAAGAGCGCCTTCATACTCATTTTGGGAAGAAGTATCCATTTCTCTAATACTTTGGAGCTCTTCATTCCAATCACGAATGGAGTCAGACCCACGGAAGCCCATCTTAAGAAGAGATTGTTGGATAATACCCAAGTCATTTTGGCGATCATCTTGTAAAGATAATGCAGAGTCGTTCATAGATGGAACGATCCATGGAGCAGTGATTTGGTTGCAAGAGCTGATTGAAACGGTCTCCAGAGGGAACAAAGAGTTTACAGATTTCTGTAAACTATCGAACGATTTAGTGAAGCGTGGTGAAAGCTTTCTAACCAAAGAAATTAAAGAGTGCGACTCTCTAGCAGGGTCCGCACGGCTAGGGTCAAATTTTGATGAAGTAGAGTTATTTACGAAAAATCCGTTGATGGAGGAGGTTACGTGGTAAATTTGGCCTTCCAGTGTTGTGATTTGTAGATAGAAAAGGTCGCCTTTTTGATATCTATCAGGACGAACAGGATTCCATCCAGATAGAATTAGGCCCTTGATACATTGTTCAGGTTTAATTCTGTTTCTCCAAGGGATGCTAGAGATTTTAGTAAGGGGAGGGGTTGCGTTAAGGGAGTATTTTTTGACCTTTGGTTTATTGGAAGTATTGATGCTTTCTTGGGAAGCGATCTCAGACTTTTTGGTATTGTTTACAGAAGATTTTCCTTTTGAAAATTTTTGTTTATGTCCCTTTTTAGACTGTTTTGAAAGGCTATTGGTATTTGAGGAGTTTTTGGGCGATTTTTGCTTTCCAATAATAGATTCGTTAATAATTGGGAATAAAGTGGTTCCGACATCAATAGAGAATTTGTTGTCAGTAACTTGTCTAGCACCTTCAAGTAAATCCTTCATACGCGAAATGTGAACTCTGGCATCACGTTCAGAATATTTTTTTTCTAGAATTCTAAATTGATAAACAGACTCATAGTCAAAAAGAGATAAATCACGATCAGTTTGGGCGGAACCTTGAATGATTTCAGCTTCTGAAGATAATTCTGGCAAAGGATAAACAACATCAATGATGGCTAAATGATTTTCAAGCGGAACGTCTAGATAAAGTAAATCAAAGCAAGAGTATTCGATTGTTTCAGGGGATTGAAGAATGACTTGTTTTATTTCCTGGATAAGTTCAGAACCAATAAGTTGAAGCTTGATCTCGGCACCATTGGGGGAGGATATGCTGATCTTGACAGCCTTTATTTCGTTTGCACTAGAATCGGTTGCTAAGGGTTGATCTAGCTGGGAAGATTCTTGAGAGATTTCAGAGCTTGTAGGTACTTTATTCTCAGCAGGATCACTAGTTGAAGCAGGGGAGTTTTGATCTGAGGAGCTCATTTTTATTTTCTATGGTAATTGTAGCTAGCAATGTCAGGGTTTAGGTATAATATTTTTGCTTAGAATTAGATTCTTTGCAATAGGGGGAGGTAAAGATAAACTAAACTAAAAATATATTATAAGAAGTCACTAGTCAGTTGTTGTTAAGACCAAGTAAAAATTAAACGCTTTAATGAAGTCAAAAAAACTGCTTTTTATATTCACATCAAACTCTAACGGAGTGTTTTCTTGGCTATAGTTATCTTTTTAGATTATCTCTGATATTTTATAGGATTTTTTTTTTGATGCTTCTAGCAAATTAAAACCCCCAAAATTTTTTTATATGAGGTGAACAAGACTGATACAGAAGTCTGATTCGTTTTTATCTATAATTTTAGAACTTTTAACAAATACTCAAATACTCACAAATTTGATCTGCGCTATGGTTGGGCAGCTCTAAAATTCTCCCAAATCTTAAATTTAAATCAAGCTATTCTACTTTTTTTTTTATCCTGAGAATTTATTCGGATTTTATCTGATTTTTTATTATACTATATCAAAAGCCATAAAATTTTTGCGAATAAGTACTTTAAAAGTCGCTTCAAAATAAGCTATCTAGCTTTATCCAATCAGATCTGGATTCTGGTTATCTATTAAACGCTTTTATCTAAAGCTACTTTGGAATTGCTGACAGATTATATGTAATACTGATTTATGAAATGGTCTGATTACAATTTCAAATTCCAAATCATACCCTAGTAACCAGCTATTTGCGCACAGGCAAATCACATTCATAGTAATAATTGCCTATTAACATCTTTGAAACGAGGTAATGTGATTAAGATTAAATAAAAAAGTTTTAATCAAAGATTAATTACAAATTACTCAAAACACAATCGGGCTACGTTTGTTTGTCTAACAAAGTTACGTTTTACTTGTAATCAATATATTTTGAGTTACAATACTCTAGCTCAAGGTTTAGTATAAGGAATATATGATATCCGAGAATTAAAAAAAAAAGAAGGAGTATATGATCTATTGGTATATAATGTAGCACATCGACTGCCCTATTTATTCTATTTGCGTTTTGATTTATATATCATAGCACCTGAATTAAGTTCTATAGCAAAGTAATTCGCTATATGGCATAAATGAACTTAATTAGCAACACATAATTATATATTAATAATATCAACGGAGAATCCCAGTTGTTTTGATTAAAAGCTTTAGAAAAATGATGGTATATGTTATATTAAAATCAAATCCGTTAAAAAAGGATTAGCATTTTGACATATAAGTTTAGATAAAATTATGATTCAAAAGTATATAATACAAGTTTCACAATAAATTTATAATGTAACGTTTTTTCTAGTTAAAAAAATGCTATCTTTAAAGATGATTTAATTTCAAAAATTTCAAAAGGGAATTCTTTTACTAAAAACAAACAGATCACGTAAATACTATCAAAATATTCTAACCTTCTGGCAGATGTAGGTGTATAAAAGAGAATGGTTACCTGCAAAGCCATAGTATAAACACGTTTCCAAAATTAAAAAATAAGTTATTTAAATATTGACATTGATCGGCTACATAGAGCTTTTTTTGTTAAAATACACTGAATAGCAATAACTTCAATAAAAAATAAAATATTAGCTGATATTCAATATAAGCAATACCTTTAAATCTCATTTTCCTTAGAGAAAACTAAATAAAGAAAATATTTAAACAACTCGGGAAAAAAGATTATAAAATTTACGGAATGATATTTAGTGTTATACCGAGTAAAATATTAAACAATGCGGGAGTTTATAACTTTATTTATAATCTAAATGTATTTAGGTATTCTTGTTCTTATTAATGTCATAACAACCAACTCTTTCTACAAGCAAAAATATGGGAGCAAAAATAAGTTGATTTATCAAAGTTGGGGAAGTTTTTAGGGGAGTAGTATAAAAAAGAGGCGATATATTAATTATATAACTACAAGGAGTAAGCATGAAATGAATTTTATAGCTACATGCTATTGCTTATAAATGTATCGAAACTAAGATTTTGTGAGTTCTTCAGGGGGAGGTCCGCAAGGGCACATCATTTTCTACACAATTTTAAATTTATCAAATTAAATGATATAAGAATGCTATTTTAATAGAATTATATAAAGCTACCTCTATAGAGTTGAATCTAACTCTAGATAAACTTTCTCCTTCAACTAGGGCAACGTAACTTGTTAGGGCACTATCGCCAGCAATATACGCCAGGGTATCTCTGTGTTGATTAGTTAACCACTCGCTATAAATAGTAGTATTATGGCGTTCCTCAAAAATTAGCAAATGAAGTGAAATATAAGTATAATCATTTTAACGCGTACTATTTACTAATATCAGCATGACCCGTACCAACTTGCTTCGCAATGGCTATGCAAAGATAAAATTCAAAATTCTTTATAAAAAAAACAAAAGATGAAGATAGTGATAGTTGATATCCTAACTTACTGTGCTCGGTTTGATTGTTCATCCCAAATTTATCCTAGAAAAGGTAAAAAAAAGCAAATATAGATTTTGAATCAATAACTAGATGCCGATGCTGACGGAAATGATAGTTACCATCTTGCTTGCCAGTAAAATATTATTGCGTTAGAAAACTGTATTAAAGGACTAATGAGTATATTTATAGATTAGTCGTTGTTTGAAAACGTAAAAGTTGTTAAGAATATCACTTGCTATAAAGTTTTACTATACGCTTTGTTTAGTAATCAAATAATCCTTATAAAGCACCTTTTTTTTTCTTGTGTAGACAAACTTCAAAACTTAAAAATAAAAACTCCAATCATTAGTCGCCTTGATTTTTTCTTCGTGTTTTGGCGAATGATCATCACTAAAAATGATTCACTAAGATTTTTGAGCAAATGGACATTCTATAATTAATATATTAAACCAATAGATTCCAGCTTGCCTAATTAATAAAAATGTTTGGCGCTCTTTACGCCCTCTACCCAATAAGTGTCAATTTTCATTCAAGATATGAATATAATTCGACATCATTTATTGCCTACAAATTTTACTGAGACGCATTTTGCGCATTAATAGAATAAAACATTCAAACTCCACAAATCGTATTTTTTTCTTCTACTATTAGCCAATAATAGTAAAGTAGTGAAAATTTTTATGACCTTCTAAAGTCTATTCACTATAAATCAATCATTGATCTCGGAAAATAACTATTTTATATTACCTTGAAGTACAAAAAAAATAAAATAAAATAAAAGCGAATTAACTCTAAAATTACTATTTCATTACAATAAAACAGTATATCCTCGTCATACCGTGCTGTTATATTTAACATTTTACTATCAGAAAATTCGAATATTTTTATTTTATAATCATGGTCTCGGTAGATGTCGAATTAATATCTGGCGCATCAAATAGGGTCGCTAATTGCCTCTCGATGTTTCCTTATAATGAAAGCAGCTCTAAAGATATTCAAGAAAAAAATCAATACTACCTTGCATATGGCGTTGGAAATTCTGTTGCTATAACGGATCCTAAGGTATATAAACACTATATAAATATTTTTAAATATTATAATTTAATTGACTGTTTGTTAAGAATTGGACTTATTATATAATCTTTTATAGGGATACAATGGGATTATCTGTACTCTTCAAGGGCATACCGGAAGAGTAACTTGCACTGCAATTCTTGAACATAGTACGCATTTTTTCTTCTCGACGCTTTAATTTTTTTCTATTCAAAATTAAATTTAACCGTTTTTAAACTATAGAGCTTTACGATTTAAATCATGAAATTATTTCTGGATCTTCTGACAATACCCTCAAAATATGGACTAGAAATTCCGACTCCGCTGTAAATATCTACATAATCTGCTCTTTAAGCTTTAAATTTAATTCTATCTAAGCTTTATAAATTTTTTTGCTTATATTTTTAGTGGGAATGTACATCAACTCTAACTGGTCATACTGGCTCTATTTTAAACGTTTCTACAATTGAACTTGTCTCAAATTCGCCTAACGAAGCCACTCACCTTTTAGTAACCAGCTCCGTCGATGGTTTAATCAAAGTTTGGAAAAAGTACCCTCAAGGTAAGATTCTTCTTACTTTACTTGTGTTTTATCTTGTTATCTTATTCTTGGCTTAAATTAATCTTTATTTATAAATGTATATATCAGATGGAAGAGTCGAGTGCATACAGGATATTACGAGTGGAAGACATAGCTCTTTCTCTTTACATTTGGGAATGCTCCCATTGTTGTCAGAAAAAATCAACAGTCTTAAACCTAATCAAATTCATAATAGTCTATCCAGTGTATTCTTAGCTTCAGGAAACACCGATAGCAAATTACATTTGTTTACTTGGAATTCAAATCAAAATGTATTACACTTTTTAATTTATTTAATAAATTAATTTTTGCATCTAGAGCTGTTTATTTATATTTTCTTTTCGCCAACTATATCTAATCTTTTTTTTTTGGCTCGCCTTCAAGGAATTCAATGAGTCGCTTATTTTAGATGGCCACGAAGATTGGATAACATCATTGTCATCAACTATATTTTTCGACCCAACAAATGAAAAATCTTCAAATTCCACTATTTCTCACTGGAAAAGTGGAGACGTAATTCTTTCCTCTGGATCCCAAGATAGATACTGTAGACTCTGGAGAATTTCTGCTATCTCTGATTACACAGGAGATTCGCTGCTCCAATCTACTCAAAATAATGAATTGGACGATGAATTTAACGATGAACCAACTAACCTATCTGGAAAAAGTGAAATTTTAGCTGCCCTAAATACTGGTGACATTTATGAACTTAACGTTCGAATTCATAAATTTGCTAGCGGGTATATATAATTAATTTATTTAACTACCATACTATTAGGTTATTTACCTTTTTTTTTTAAACGCTTATTAGTTCACTCACTATTACTTTCTTTCGATTTACTTTTACTTTTTTAAATGTAATATTTTTTAGAGGAACTTTATTCACTATCGAGGTAGAATCTGTACTCTCTGCTCATGATGGCTGGATACACTCTGTTAGTTGGAAATCTCCTGTTAGCAGTATATCTGATCTACAAATGCTAACATCGTCTGCTGACCAATCTCTTCTTTTATGGAAGCCAGAGTCTGATTCCGGAGTTTGGGCGTGTGATGTTAGATTTGGCGAAATCGGTGGCGCCAGCTTTGGTTTCTTTAATGGTATTATTAGCAACGATGGAAACCTAATTGCTGCTGTCGGATACCATGGCTCTTTACATTTTTGGAACAAAATATCAAATGACGATGGTTCTATTGATTGGGTACAAGATGTGGCTCCTACTGGCCACTTTGACTCGGTAACTGATATAGTTTGGGAGCCATCTGGTCGCTATTTCCTAACCCATAGGTACATAAATAAAATAAAATTTTCTTCTTTTTCTATATCGCTTGCTTAACCTGTTTTATTTTTATAATATCTTGCTTATTGTTAAATTTTTTTTTTTCTAAATTATTCTGTCTTATAGTTCTGATAAAACGTCAAGAATATTTGGCAAATGGGTAAGAGATGAAAACTATAGCTCTAACTTCTCCGGCTGGCATGAGATATCACGTCCTCAGATCCATGGTTATGATTTAACATGCGCTACTTTTATTTCACCCCTTTGCTATGCCTCCGGCGCTGACGAAAAAGTTGTTCGCATTTTTGACGCGCCTAGCCATTTTGTAGAAACGTTCAACAAGCTGTGTGCTTACACTAACAAAAATGAAACTGGAAATATAATTTCCAGCCTTGAAAGCCTGTCATTGTCACACAAACCTAGACCAATAGAAGCTAGTATCCCACCTTTAGGGTTATCAAATAAAGCCATTTTCCAAGGTATGCCCTTATACTATTTTCAGCTTTTCATCCCTATTCTATTATTAAATATTTTTCTCTATTTTTAATATGTCTCTATTGATATTTCGTTGACTTTTTTTTATTTTTTTTTAAAATGTAGATGAGGTTAATGCTGCCGAAGCAAAGTCTGATAGCGAGGATGATATTGAACTACGACGACAAACCCATGTAGATGCTTATGTATCATCAAAATCCGAAAGTTCATCTGCAGTCTCTACATCATCTATTCACCCTAACGGACACCCACCACTTGAAGAAACTCTTCGAAGAAGAACTCTTTGGCCTGAAACTGAAAAGCTTTATGGTCATCCTTATGAGACTTTTGCTATTGCTTCGAATAGCCAGGTAAGCTCCTTGCTTGGGCGCACTGAACCCACAGCATCTAATTCTCTCGATAATCAAACAGAAAAGAGGAATAAATGGTTGGCCGTTAGTTGCAAATCTGCATCCGCAAAGCACGCGGGAATAAGAATGTACGACTCGGAATCCTTTAGACCTGCACAAAGAATCTCCACCAAAGGCGGAGAAAAAGTATTGAGCGATGCACCACCGCTACTATCGCACAACTTGACAGTTACCAGTATAGCATTTAAACCATTACCGAATAGTACAGCAAATAGCTCAGATTTAGCAACTGATGAAACTTTAATGCTTAGTGTTGGTAGAGATAGATCAATTTCGCTATTTAAAGCAGTAAATATCGATCAAAGTAAAGCTATCGATTCTGAAGCGAGTGTTGAGCCGTTTGAGCTAGTTCAGCATATTCCTAAGGCTCATACTAGAATTATTTGGGGTTGCTGTTGGTCACCAGATGGTATATTTTTCGGAACCGCGTCCCGAGACAAAACAGTAAGTAGAGCTAATTTTAATACATATAACGCACTTTCTAGCGCTAAAATAACAATAAAAAGATATATTCTTGTAATTCTGACCTCATTTATCTTTTTTGATTGATATTTATTTTTTGAACTGCTTTTATATCCAACAAAAGCTCTTTATTTAATTTTTTTTTTTATTGCCAAAATTATAAAACTTTACAGTATTAATTTGCTCATTTGCGTTTTACTAATAGGTCTCTATTTGGCTACTTGACCCTGCCTCAAAAGAATACTACAACGCTATTACTATAAAAACTTACGATGCTGCAACATCTATTTCGATCACAAACGCACCAGCATCTGATTCAACGTAAATCAATTTATATTTTATAACTTTTTCAAAAAATTTACATCTTCATTACAAAACTCGGCATACTTTTTACATTTCAGTCGTATATAGTAAATTTTAGCTTTAAAGTTTATACATACATATTAATCTTTGATTCTTGATCTATGATAGATATTGGATAGCTGTTGGTTTAGAAAATGGTGAAATAGTTATCTATTCTTGTTCGTTGGAACCAGAACCATCTGACGGTGCTCAAATAAGCAAAACATCACCTACTAAATACAAATCACCAATTGTTACTGAATTGGTCAAAATTCAAAAAGAGTAAGTATATCAAGCTATTCTAACAAATAACCTTTTTTTATTATTATACTTAATCCTTTACCTTTCATGTACATTTATTGTTTTTTTTCCCTGTGTTATACTTATTTTTTTTGAGCATTTTTAATTTTGTGAAATAAAACTTTGTCTTAATTTTTATAGATTTTCTCACAACTTGAAAGTGAATAAATTATCGTTCAGACCAATTCTGCCAAACTCAGGCGCCAATTTAACACGAGCACAGCTGGCATCTTGCTCTTCGGATCATACTGTTAGAGTATTCAATATTTCTTGCCATGCTTAAGAAAATAAAAATTATTAACCCATCTCATATGCTAATCTTGAAGAATAAAGTAACATGCACTAAATAACTCGTATATATTTACTTTTCAAACATATTCGCATTTTTTAGCTTTTTAAGTTACTGTGTCCATTAAATATATTTTACAAATGAAAATTATTTTTTATTTTAGTCATATAAAGCAAATATTTATCATAAAAAACAATACATAGTTTGAAAATATCGTCTTAAAAAATGCATGAAAGTAACTTGCGATATAAATTATTACAAAATAAATGAGCGGAATTTAGATGTATTTTATTTTTCATATTAGGAATAGATATTATATAAGGATATTTGATAAAGATTTTAATGTTCGCTTTAAGTTGTATATTGAGGGATATTAGTAATTACAGATTACTCAACAGTGACAGACTTGGCTAAGTTTCTTGGGAAATCAACATCGACCCCGTTTCTGATAGCTAAGTGATAAGACAATAGCTGTAAGGGAATAATGGCAAGGATGCCCATAAGACAATCGACAGATGATGGTATTCTGATGTCTTTGTATTTTTCAGAAACATCAGCGTCGCCAGAGTTACAAATTACAATTGGTACACCACCTCTGGCAGTAATCTGCTGCAATGCAGATCTGGATTTGTTGTAGTGTTGATCGCGTGTCATGATGATAATGATAGGCATTTTTTCATCAATAAGAGCCAAAGGTCCGTGCTTAAGTTCGCCGGCTAAAATTCCTTCACAATGGATGTAAGCCAACTCTTTAATTTTGAGAGCACCTTCCAAACAAGTGGCATTGTTGAATCCACGACCGAGGATTAACAAGGACTGGATACCGTTCAAGTCATCTTCACAAAGTTTTTTCAAGGAGCTGTCTAAAGTTAATACTTCAGTGATTTTTTCAGGAAGTTCTTTGAGACCTTGAATAATCTCCTTTCTTCTTTCAGCCATTGAGGATCTATCTTCGCCCAATTGAAGGGCCATCAATACTAAAGAAATGTATTGTGAAGTGTAAGCCTTAGTGCTGGCAACACCTATTTCTGGACCTGCATTGATGTGGACACCACAGTGTGTTTCTCTGGAAATGGTTGATCCTACAGTGTTTGTCACACCGACACAAAGAGCGCCTCTCTGGAGGCAGTATCTCATTGCAAGGATTGTATCAGCAGTTTCGCCTGACTGGGAGACAAATACGCAAACATCATCTCTGAAGATAGGAGAGCCTCTATCAAGGAAATCGCTAGCAAGCTCAAGAGAGACGGGAATTTCAGTCAATTCTTCAAAAATGGTTCTAGTAGCTATACAACTATGATAAGAAGTACCACAGCCCAAGATAACGATTCTGCGGCAACGTCTTATAGAAGCTAAGTGATTACGAAGACCTCCAAGCGTGACTTTGTTGTTAGTGAAGTCGACGCGGCCTCTCATAGTATTAACAACAGATTCAGGTTGTTCAAAGATCTCCTTAAGCATAAAGTGAGGGAATGATCCTTTCATGATTTCTGCAAGCTCCATTTCCAAGGTCTTTATCGATCTAATGGAGGACATACCATCTTCTCTCTTGAGTCTGTGAATTTGAAGGTTACCACTAGCAGAAATGTGTGCAATGTCATTTTCTTCCAGGTACAACACACGTCTTGTGTGTTCAACAATAGCAGATGGGTCAGAGGAGAAGAAGTATTCAACACCGTGTTCATCACCATCAGAGCTAAACATTTGGTTTTGGGCTCTTTTTGCGTATGATGGGACTTTGAATTCAGCATTAGGATCATCAGAGGTCTCAACTAAAAAAATTATAAATTCATGTTAAATATTAAGATTTGGACTATTAAAGTGGTATAAAATGAACTGGATTTGGTGTCTTACTTTCGTTGGAGAATTCAACGTCAACGAAATCTGCATTGAGTGTTTTTTCAGTTTTGATACCTAGTAGAAGTGGGGAACCTCTGCGATAAACAGCGATTTCACTAGGATAATGCGTGCTTTTGAAAATAAAAGCGGAAGCGCCTTCTAATTCTTTACAAGCAGCTTTGACGAGGTCTTGGAACTTGAGATTTTTATCACGCTGAGAGTCGTAGATATACTTGACTAATTTAGCAACGACTTCAGTATCAGTATCAGATTCAAAGACAAAGCCTTTTTTTGATAAGAAAGTTTTGATTTCTTTATAGTTGGTAACAATACCATTATGAATGATAGTGAATTCATTTTTAGGGTCAGAGCGTTGAGGGTGAGAATTTATTGGGGAAGGTTGACCATGAGTAGCCCAACGAGTGTGAGCCATACCAACTTGGGAGCTGTATACAAAGTCAAATTCTTTTTCTGTTTCATAGATATGCTTCCTTAATGCGGCAACTTTACCGACTTGCTTGTAAATCAAAGCTTCTTTGGGTGAATCACCGTCGATTGAAATACCTAAATGTATTAGATGGGAAAAAAAAATGTTAAAGATATAGAAAAGGTTTCAATTGATAAATAGGATAACTGTTTCATATTTAGAGTAAAATAGTAATGAAAAATTACCAGCAGAGTCATAGCCTCTGTATTCGAGTCTGGCTAGACCATTAAGCAATGTGTCTACTACGTATTTTCTATCTTTGTTGCAATTGTAGGATAGATAGGCAAATATTCCACACATGGTTGTTATAAAGTTTTAGTGATGGTTGTAGGAGTATAGGGATTAGACAGATACAAATATAGTATATTATTATATATAACTAGATATTTTCTAGGATTTATTTTATTTTTTATACAAATGATGTTAGGAATTGCTATACTTGGCAGCTTTTATATAGTTTTTTTAATATTTGGCAAAAACAAGAAAGGCTATAATTAGAAACTGTGAACTAAATTAGAGGAAATGATAAATGGAATAAAGGGAAAGAAAGTATAATTAAAATGGCTGGAGAAATGTATTTGATTTGGCGTTGGATTTCATTAAAATGATTGAGCATAGTAAAAAACGGTAAATTAATAAAAGTTTGATTGTTGTCGCTCTACTATATTATATTCTTCATTCAATTTTTTTCTATCTCGAAACAAGTTGAATGATTTCCAACGACTAATTTCACGCCAATTGATGCTGTTTGGGGCATAATAATCGAGCAAGCATTTAAAATCGATTTGCCAATTGCCCCCATAAATGCGCATATCTATCGATACCAATTGTTATCTATAAATCTGCGGGATATATATAATGCTTATCACATCGTGCAATGTTGGGAATGCTTGCTCGCACCGCTTTGGTAATAACATGTAGTATTACAGAACCATACCAAATCCTGATTAGTCGCTAATCTTTTTGCAGTTATATATTGGGTAAGTTTTCGCGATAAACATTACTTTTTAGTAAAAGGTTAGATAGAAATATAATCTGAGCGCAGAGAAAATGTTGGGGTGATAATATGGTCTAACAACTTATTTCGAGAATCTACATCGAGTGCGTATGAGCCATGAACTAATAGCATACTTGGTTGAATATGAAAAACAACTCGGGAAAGAATTGAAATTTCTTGATATTAGTACCAATCGAGATGTTTTTACACTAATCTTCTCACCCAAAAGACCTGAATAAGTTCAAGTATGCACATTTAATAACAATACTATTTATGTGTCTATTCTCGTATAAAAAAATTGTTGGGAGATGATTTAGGTAAAAACGTTTAGATTTTGGCGAATAGGATTTGTTTCTGAGACTCACACGACCAATTTATCAAAGCCATTGGACCTGTTTAGTAATTGAGAGAAATCTAACATGCAAAGCGTAACAAAAGCCAATATAAGTATATTCATAACCGAGTAACGCTACTAAAATAATCTAGATAAGTTGGCATATCTAATAATCAATGAACTGCGAATAGATTAAATATAGTAAAATGTGTACAATGAATAAGGTGCAGAAATGCTGGAGTTTCATAGTTATTTTTTCCCATACAATTGTTGTTTGATTGTTAGGGACCTCGCAATGCATGGAATTGACAGGGTATTTGATATGCTCTGTCCAATAGAAACAGCTAGCCACTATATGATTTTCCTTGCCTTTTTCATTCTATTTCCTCAGCCCTTTTTCGCCCAACTAATTTCCACGTTTATTAAATGCCGTTTCTATCATTCTCATCGTCGTAAAAATACATTTTTATTAAAGGATTTACATCATTCAAAAGCTGTTAATATACTACACAAAATTTACCTATAATAACTAAACACTCTCGTCATATTGCGTACAGTGACATAATTAATGCAATTTAATTTTAGCGCTAATTTAGCCATGTGATTCAAATCCATTACTCTGATCTGTTTCAACTCAAGTCGCTAATTCATTTCCCTCTGTTCGTTTAACTATTCCATATGCCAGCATTCTTAAAAAATTTTAAATATCATAATTGGACACGCCAATAAAAAGCTATTTATTATTGGTTATGCTATGGATAATTAGCCAATAAAATATTGTGATTAACTATTATTTTATCAGTTTGACATTTGGTTGGGTTTTTATGGTAGACCAAAAAATGCCAGCCGTCCCTGAAAGAATTAAACCTTCTCAGGTTTAAATTAACATTTACCCCTACTTTCTTCAGACCTGCTAAGTTTTCTAAACAACTTGCATAGGCTTAATGCTCGTATAAGACTCTATTTTAAATATCCGTCATTAGACATCGAATCTCACAGCACTTGCAATCTCACTTAAATTTTAAAAATCATGTGTCCAAATCATTTTGACTCTTAAAATAGAACTGTCCAAACCCGGAAATAAATTTCAAATGTTAATTTGTACTTACATTTACATAAGTCAACAGCTGTAGTCGCAATAATATATGCATTCTCGTACTATCTTTTAAATCGGCAAGAAAACAGACTAATAATTCCTAATTATGGAATACCAAATTTTCATTAAAAAAAAATAATAACAGCTTTAGAAGACATTTAATTTGAATCTATTTATGGAAATTGTACCAAAGCTATAACATTTTACCCAATAAAAAAAATTTTTTTTGAGCTGAAGAATGTAATCCATTGTAGACAAACTACTTACTCCTAAGCTTGCACAATCCCAACCTTGATTAGATATGTTAAAAAAATACTTTAAGCTATTAACGCGCGTCCTTTATTTAATATTATGTTTTATAAAAACTATATCTACCATACACAGATTAATCGCCAAGAGCAAAAAAAGAAATATGTATATGCACATAATTTTTTAATTTTCTTTGTGAAATCAAATATTTCACAAGACATATCCAAATATATTCCAGCTGTAGGCTAGGCTCAACAATCTCTAGCAAAAAATGCAAATTTTATCAGCCAATAATAAGAAATGGCTTTGATTTTTAATTTATATACCAACTTAATTACTTAATCTAACAATTTACATAATATCACACTCCACTCCCCCCCCCCGCCAAAAAAATTTTTTAAACGCGAAAATTATCGCGCATTAAATTATACCCAAATTTTATTACGAAACTCGGAAACATGGAAACTAATTTTAATATCCATAAATAAAGAAAAAACTATTATTAAAGATGAAAAATTCTTTTTTTTTCTTTTTTCTTGGACTAAGTCATCTATCAAAAATTATTACTTTTAAATTTATTAATAGTACCTTCATTTTAATAAAATTATAAATATAAATAATTATATTCTATTATGTAGCTAATAGTGCTAGATTATAATGTGCTATAAGAAATTAAATTTAAATTAATTCTATGCTTCCAGGTGTAATTATTTTGGAGTTAGAACTTTTTTTTTTTCATTTATTCACATTGATTTGCTTCTTCATTATTTTTAGCGGATGCGCCTCGGTGTTGAACACGTACTCGTCAAATGAAATGTAATCAATAGGACTGAAAAGCAGATACAAGTACTTCAACGTTTCGCCTAGGAAAAAGCTATTTTATCGACATAAGTATTATAAATATATAAATCAAAATTAATTTAAACCAAAAAAAAAAAATCAAAAAGTTAAAATATTGTAAACTAAAAAACATATTTACCTTTCCATGGAGTTGGAATAATTTAGACCTATGTTTTCTTTTGTTACATCGTCAATAGCTGAATATGCAACTGGTGTCTTTGTATATTTCTCAATTGCCAAAAAAATTTTCCATCCTTTTTCCTAAAAATAAAATTAAAATTTAAAGCTTTATAGATCCATTAATACTAAAAATATATATATTCTGATTAAAAAAATAGTTACTCTATACTTCTCATCCTTGGTAAGCCTGTATAATACCATTAAACTTTCAACAGTTTCTACAAATATATACATACATTTATTAAAAATTTATATTATATTAATATTATCATTTCAGAATTAATTTAATTTAAATACCTGGGCGAAGAAGATAGTTACGGCTTAGATATACATAATCTAAACCCTTTGGATCTGTACTGCGCTCGATAGTTTCGCTTGGGACAGAAAACTCGGGTTTATTTCCTAAACCCATAAAAACAACGTTTTCAGGACTAAGTCCTGATGGGCTATTTTTATAAAAATTGTAGCAAGTCTCAGTTAGCTCTTCGGCTAACAAAAGGTCGCTAGGTCGGCCAAGTTCTTTACTACCCAAAGCCAATAGACCAGGATAGAAACACGACTACACTCACATAAATATTAACAAAATAAACATCGAGATTAGAACGGAAATAAAATTGGTGATAAAAAAAACTATATAAAATCTTTGTTACCAAGTGGTCCATTTTACCGTTAGGTTTATAAGATCCCGAGTTTAGCTCGGTAATAAATGTAAGCTTTTCTCCAACTTTTTTTTTAAGAATTAAATGTTTTTTCACGGATTCAACTGATTGGATATCTGAAAATATTTGTAAAATATGAAGAAGTGTCTTTATTTATTTTTTTGAAATTTGATGTATATATAATATATGTTTTATTACACATTCGCTTGTATTGCTCTCCAGATCTGTTGTTTAGAATGTACATTTTAAGCAAATATTCATAAAAACTGTCACCCATGGCACCAAGAGAAATAGGCCCTATAATTTAAGAAAAAGGTAAATAAAGTAATGAAAAAAATAGCAATTAATAAATAATATTCTGTACCGCTAAACTGCTTATTAAAATTATCGAAAAATATTGGGTAAAGACCGGGAATTTTAGTTGGAGTTTTATCGATGATATCAATAATATTCTGAGTCTACTCACAAAGTAAGAATAAATTAATTTAGTAATATTCATTGGTATACTTCTTTTAGTTATAAATTTCTTATAATAAATCACCTTGTTATAATATTTCATGTTTCCTGTAAGTTCACTTAATTTAAAATATTCAAGTTGCAATGTCCCCATTTCTGCTATATTAGTTCCACTTCCTGTTGGAGTTTTTCTAAAACATAGTAATTAAACATCAGCATTTCTCTAGAATTAAGTATTCGATAAACATTAATGTTAAGATAGTTTCGTACGCGTTGATGTTCATGTGGGTAGTTGGAATTCCTGAGGCTTGATTGATACAAGGATAAAGCGCTTCTCCTACTTCCACAGCTTTATCTAAAAGGATTTTCTCGCCACTTAACTCGTAAGCACTTAAAAGACCTCCTAGGCAGCGAATAACAGATTCGAACAGTGATGCGGAATGGAAGTCAGTCTAAAATTATATAACTTTAATATCTAATTAATTGAAATAGAAATAAAAAATAAGCTTACTGTTTGGTTAAAATTGATATTTGGAACATGAGCTACTGCTTCGTTAAATTCTTCTTTCATGCCCATTATGTATAGGGTATCAAGCGAATCTAATAGAGTTACGCTCCAACTATATAGTATACATATTCAAATAATGACCAATAAATCATTTTCAAAAAAAAAAAAAAAAACTGTATTTTAAACTAGAAATAGTAAAAATTACCCTCCCCATCTATAAATGTACATAAAAAATTCAATTAATATAAATTATGAAGGCTAAATTAAGTGTATTAAATATGAAGTGCGTGAAAATTACCTGTTATTCCAGCTTTTAGAAACAGGGTGTATTTCGTCTCTTCCAAAAGCAAACTTCGAATAACCCTTCCAAGCATGCTTCATAGCACCTTTAACTGCATTTCTTCTTTCTTCATTCAAATTATTTTGTTTTGATTGCCTTTTAGTACTTGGGCCATTATTTGAAGAAATATTGGTGAATATAAAATTCAGGAATACTATCGTCACAAACGTGGTAATTATTCTTTTTACCCACAGAGCTCTATTCATCGTAATCTAGTATTCAGTTTATTAGTATGATTATTCTGAAAATTTTGAGATAAAGTATAGTTGTTGAAGCGTATTTAGCCTATTTAATGTAGGGAAATCGGATGGTGACTACGATTTGAGCTATTTTGAACAGCTTGAATAGATTAAATCGCTAGGGCTTTTTTTAATTATTTCCAAGTGATAAGATCTTATGAAATGTAAATATTCCTGAATATTTCACTTTTTATAAAGGAATCATACTAATACAAGAAACAGTATATATTTTTTTTAAAAGATATTGTAAATCGATTCTGTCCAAACACTTTTTATTCCCAGTACAATTTCGTAATAAAAACTTAAAACAAATCATAGTCAATTCTTAATGGTTAGGGTTTTTTGAAGACTGTGTAAACTTGAATTAATTCTCACCGTTGTTTATAGGAAATTTATAACTGTACAAATTATTGTGGATATAATTGGCCCTAAATACACGGCTAGTGAGATCTGTAGCAGCTATTGGCTGGAGCAAATAGAACAATTTTTAGTTTACGATTAATACATTTTCAAATAGCTTACTAAGCTTATTTAAACTCTAAGCTAAATTGGAACAGATATGATATCTATCAATACTCATAAAGTCATTAAAAATAAACGATTATATAACACCAACGCCGTTATATCCACACACCATATACCCTGAGCTATTCATATCCAAAAAACTTCCAAAAACTAAGATATTTAGCCAATTATACTACAAAAGAATTTGAATTTGATTTAAAAGATTTTTCTTTATTTAAAAAATTGTTATCTGTCTAAAATATAATCTTTTGGTCTCTTTTTATACTTTAAGTATTCTAATTCTTCATTTCTCTAGTTTTAAGAATACTTAACACGCAAATTATAATACATGAAACACATTGATCTAACACTTATTTTTCCTTTGTAGAAAGAAAATATTAATGATTCACTCTTTTTAATAACACATTATATTTCATATACTGTAAGATAATTCGAATTCAAGTGTTTGTAGAAAGATTAGTAATTCTCAAATATAATTATACTGATCCCTTTCTACAAAGAATTATCCTTTTTATTGGTTTGACTTATATTTCCATCCAACGTTCCCGCACTCAAATGGGAATCCCCATGACGCTGGATATACTCGAAAAGCCTTGATATATGATAAGTATGTTCTTTTCCTTTTTCATTCTTCACTTTATATAGGTTATGTGTAATTTTTTCTTGAATTTCGTATGGGCCTTTATATCGTGGATCTGTCTTTGTACGTACAGACTTCTTCCTAATCTTATAATCTAATATCATAACTAGATCTCCTACTACAAAATGTGGTACACACGTTGCAGACACAGACTGTCTTTCGTTTTCAACTCTTGCTAGCAAATTCTCATCCAATTCTACATCCCTGGAGTTATGATCCGGTTTGTTAATCAGTTCGTGGCCGTGAATTAATGTAGCTTCTACTCCAAACATG
>LSSN01001444.1:0-19577 GCA_001970855.1 Smittium culicis
AGCCGAAAATCAAATCGAGAAATATACATTGGATTGAAATCGGTTGATTATTGGCATGTATTAATAATGCGACAGCTCAGGTGGTCATTTACTTATAAAAAGGGTAATAATCCTTGATTAGCATTAAATATAATTGACTGAAAAAAATTCTGTACGTTTTGTGTTTATCCAATAATTAATCGATTTTTAGACAAGTCTGAATATGGCCAATAGCTGGTTATAAAAAATTTTAATTAGTTAATCGTTCCAAGTCAAATAAAGTTAATTAGTAAATCACTTTATTTCATTCCCAACAAATTGCTTTGTAGTAACTGAATAAATCAGGCCAGTTATTAGTTGGAATAAAATGTTAAGTTATCCAATTAGGATTGATAATTTGCTGCATTATATCAAGTAACGGTTTTTTTTTAGTTCCTGAGCATTTCTAGGCAAATTATCAATTCAATAATCGCTGTTTTCTGCAAGTTATTGGATGCTCTTTTTTATAGCTAGTTCCTGTAGAAACAAAGTGTTTTATTTTTTTCGGCTTTGCTTGCATAAACAAAAAACCAGGCAAGCCTACACCGCCGCAGCTATTCTCATAATTACCCCGTTTATACTGAGTTTGGCAATCCAAGCCAACCATTACTTCAGCATCCAACCATATCTATGCAGTAAAGTATATTCCGATATTTTATAATCTATTGGATTTGTTTAGTTTCAGTAGCGAATTGCTAACTTGTATAAAAATCACCACCAAATAGCGAATGTCCTAAAATGTATTTTCCGCTGAAGGTAGAATTTCCTATTTGCGCTTTTCTTTACAGTTTTGCGTCTTTGTTTTTTGATGGCTTTTCACTTGGTGGTCACGAGGCTATCGACAGTCCCCATTCCTTCAAACTCCAAATACCTACTAAACACCATCCAAACTAGCTATACCACATCAACAGCCCCACACTCTCTACGCTTTGGAGCATAGTTCAGCTAAGTTTAATAACCCACAACCTCCATAGCAAAATTACAACTACAAAGCTACCCACAACTTCCATAGCAAAATTGCAACTATATAGCTACCCTCACGTCTTACTTGACGTTACTTGATACATTATTATCTAATACTTCTAGTTGTATTTAATAGTATTAACTAATGATTCAATTGTCATACTTGCGTAGCTCCACTAGTTTAAATAATTATCAAGTGTATGCATCGGAAATTGCGATATCTAAAAAGAAAGCGTTACTGTTGGATTCTTTCTTTTATTAGCTACTATAAATACTCTTTTCCACAATTTGATTACTTTTGTAGCTAATCGGATCTAAGCTTAAAATAATATTAAATAAAGCCAGGTAACTCTAGGCACTTATTGGCCACACCATACTTTTTAGGCCACTGATATACTACAAATTGGCTGCAGCAATTGTTTAGTCCCGGATAATTCCTTCCCCTCACCTCTTGCAAATTATTATTCTACTTTACTCTAATCTTTTCTATTTTACTTTACTTTACTTTACTCTATTCACTAAACTGTCTTACCTTACTTTCTCTAAACCACATACCCCGTTTACTACAAACTACGCCCTTATCTTACTACAAAATCTGTCACATTTATCTATAAACCCCTTTTCATCTAATCTCTATCCCTAACAACCTCTCACTGTACCTTTTACCCCCTATATAGCCCCATCACCTTGCCTCAATTTACTAAATATTTTCTTTACTCAATACCCTCAATCGATTCTTACTTTTCCTTTATTTAACTCACAGCCTACCTCTTTTCACTCACACCCTTAAGCTCCTATATATTATGTTACTAATAGTATAATCAACTTCACATATCACAATTTTACCCCTATTTTTATTTCACTTTTCATTGTCAAAAGCATGCTCTCTCCCCCCACCATTCGCCTCATAGATTCAGCAAGTAAACCTAAAAATCCCGAATCCACTCTAATTCAAAACTCTTTAACTTCAAAACTCGACCTGTTTGAAAGCCCTACTACTTTCGCTCACAATTCCTCTTCTGATACTTTCAGCTTATTGTCCCCTGACGATCCTCTAGATTCCCCGTATTCAAATGAAATCACTAGAATTAATTCAAACTCTGATCCAGGTGTCGCCCCTAGAAAATTTGGCTCCAAATCTCTCTACATTTATGGCACCCCCAGAATGCTTTTACATCCTGACTTTCTAGGCTGCGTCAATTCTCCCTCAAAGAAAAAACTTCGCTCAATTCCTCACCATACTTCAAAAAAAATAATCAAATCTCTCCTAAGAACTGATTACCATTCCTCTACCTCCCAGTTAATCTTAATTTCTCTCGTCGATATCCTAACAACAGCTTTAGGAAAAGGCTCTGTCTTCTCCCAAGCAATGTTTTTTCACGTTTGCGATTCCCTCCTCAAGGCTGGTGCCCTTGAAAAAAAATATTTCGATTTGCCTAGCCCTATGCGCGTTAATTTCAAAACTGACCTCTACAAAATCTTACTCACAGCCGCTACAAACGCCCACAACACTTCCATATTATCACAAAAGCAACTAGCTTGCTCCTCAAACTCCATATCATCAAACTCCTCCTCTAACTCCAATAGCTCTAACTCTGATCTCTCCAATTCCCAAATTACCAACTCTTTCTCCTCAAATTCTAATCTTAATTCTCCCGATTCTTCTTTCGACAATGCCTCTGCGCTTTCCCACAACTCCTACTCTAGTAGCTCTGAAGACTCTTCTTACGATAACTCTCGATCTTACTACTCTATAACCCATAATAATAACTTTAATCCTCTTCCCTCTAACGCTCATGCAAATTCCTCATATATTCCTGATGTTTCTTTTGACGAATCGCTTAAGCCCTCTCATTCTAAATCTGTCACTAACCCACAATCCTCTCCTAAATACATTTCTGCTGACCAAAAAATCTCATCTTTACCTGGAACTTTACCAACAAACTCACTGTTTACTATACATAAAAGCTCCAAATCTCACACTAATATTCCTCGCGAATTATCTGCTTTTGAAAGTATCAAACTCGCTGATGTTTCTCAACCGTGTTCCCCCTCTCAAACGTCTGGAATTACTCTTTTTTCTCAGCTTTTGAAAAATTGTCAAACTTCACGTTATAACGAAGACTTTTATGAAGGCAGAAGGCTCGGTAAAGGTGGGTTTGGTGAAGTCTTTGAAGCTCAAAACAAACTTGATGGCCGCTCATATGCCGTAAAAAAAATCAAAATTAAAAAAGAAAGTACCCTCGAAAAAACTTTGAGAGAAATTAAAGTCCTGGCCAGGCTCGACCACCCAAATATTGTAAGATATTATAGCAGTTGGGTTGAAATGTCTGAATACCCTAAAAAGTCCTCAAACAGATCACCCACTTCTCCTAAATTCCCTAAAAGTAACAGCCACAATATTAAATCTTCAACTGCCCCACTCCGCAATTTTTCTAATATTAACATTGAAAATTCCCCTATCCCTCAAAAAAGTTCACACCTACATTTTACCAACTCTAGCTCCAAAAATAATCCACACCTCACACCGTCAACGAATGAAATAAATTTTTCCACAAGCGTTCCCATATTTTCAAATAAATTTGTTCTTCCTTCAGGTAATAACCTTGATCTATCAGTTTTTTCTGAAAAATCTGTGCAATCATCAGAAAACTTTTTTATTGTCTCCAACTCCAATAGCGTCAGCGCTGAAAATTCGAGATCTTCTCGTATCTCCTCATTTGATAACTCTGACTCTATTTCCAGCGTTAATTCTTCAGGTATAATCCATACCAAGACTTTTGTACCGCCCTTAACTGATGCTAACGCTGAAGATGATGATGACGATTGGAGCGATGGAGTCGTTTTTGAAAACCAAGATTTTGATGATTTCTATCCCAATATGCACCCATCCAAACCTAAATTTTCATCCCCCAATTACAACGGGAAATCAAAACAAAGCTTTGACATTGAATTTAGCAAAAATTCTATTTCAAACAATTTGATAACGTCTAAGAATTCTGACTCTTTTTCTACAATTTTGCCATCTAGTAACTTTGCCTATCCACCTATTGAACCTTCGTCAATACCCATTATTTATACCGACGAGCCAAAGAGCTCTAATCAAAAAACTAAACATTTTGATAATTTAAAAAGATCAAACATTGTTCAAGACGAATCCATTTCTCGAGATAAGAAAATCTACTCCCATTCTCGATTTAAAGTAGGGAATTCTTCTACACCCAATAAAAAAAAATCCAATTTTAACAATTTCATTCTTTCGAAAACTGCTCCTGAAAATGAAAGCCACCTAAATTCCATTTTCTTTAATAAATCTTCTTTGCATAATCATAATGCGGGCTTAAATAACACAGAAAAAAAAACTCAGGCTACCCTCTTTGTCCAAATGCAATTATGCCAATCCAACCTTCGCGAATATCTCCTCGAAAGAAACTCCAGAATTTCAAAGAACCAAGCTTTGTACGGATGCTTAGTCGATAAAAACGTCAATTTGGCTGTCTTTAGAGCCGTTACCAGTGCTGTTAAAGTCATTCATAATCACGGTCTTATTCATCGCGACTTAAAGCCTGCAAATGTATTTTTAGATCTTGATTTCGAAATGTGTGCTTACTGTAAAGGTACTGTTGAAAATCCATTATCGACTGGGTCAATCCCTTCTTTTACTTCCCCTAAATCCATCCATTGGGATCATGTCTTCAAAAATAAATTTACGTGTAACAAAAACCTCGATTCGTGCAAGTGTACTAGAGTTAAACTAGTCCCTAGGGTTGGAGACTTTGGTCTTGTTGTTTCTGCAAACTTTGATTACCCTAACAGCAAAATTTCCTCTTACTCTGACTTCCTCAAGAACGATGCAATTTCTAGTAATGTTATTTTAAATCCCAGCTTGCCAACGCACCCTTTAATCAAAAAAACATGCCCTGACATTGCATACAGTTCTGGAAAAAATGCATCCCACACAAGTGGAGTTGGAACTGTTACTTATTCCGCTCCTGAACAGATTTCTTGCTCAAACCAATCTTACAACTCTAAAGCTGATATTTACTCTTTAGGAATCATTTTTTTCGAGCTTTTTTATCCCTTCAACACATTAATGGAACGCGACCATGTTCTTCGCGAATTAAGAAGCGGTATTTTCCCTCCTTCTTTCGTTCAAAGGTACCCAAAATATACGGAGTTTATTAAATCGCTCATGTCCATAAACCCCGATCTCAGACCAACTTCTTCTGAAATACTCGAAAGCAACCTATTAAATCTATCCCAACTATCTGACTTGAAACCTGCTCAATCCTCTTACAGTGATCCTATTTCTATAAAAAATTCAAAGCTACCAACAAGCGGCCTTAACATTGACTCTTTTCAGACCATAGAAGGCCATAAAGCTCCACATTTCCATAACTCTAAACTTGCAGAAGAAAGACATAGTTTATTATCTTTCAGCTTTGAAAATAACCACCTTAAACCCAAACCTAGACTTGCTGTTGCACGAACTGACACTTTTGATATTATCTGCGGCACTAACTCATTTGCCTCTTCAAGCGGAATTGCATCCCTGGTCTCCGGCTCTTCTATTTCAAACACCTCTTTTAATTACAAAGCCTCTAAATCTAGTTTTTGTAAAAGCTTTGAAGCTAGCCATCTTTCAAAAAGCGGTTCGCTTACTCGAAACAGCGCAAACGATATGAAATTACCAATGGCTGGGATACGGGAAGAAAATTTTTCAACGCCCAAAAAAGACAGTATTCCGACCAATAATAGCGTTGGAATGTTATCACTACTTCTTAACCCAAGCGGCGAAAAGTTATGCAGAAGCTTCTCTGGTTCTAGCCCTGAAATTATTAACTGTGCTTCCAACAATGCGAACAATAACAAAGCCAGCTTTTCGTCAAATGGAACCATCGACTTAGATTCGCAAGGTCTATCACATAAAAAATATTCGTCTGAAACAGCACTTAACCAGCAAACTCACGTAAACTTTTCAACCAAAGAGCACATTGAAAAATCTGATAACTGCCATTCTTTCTCGGACTTAGAATCTGAGTACAGAAACAAAATTGCATTACTAGAAATGCAACTGTCTAAAAAAGACACAATCATTAGCGACTTGAACGAAAAAGTCAAAACTTTGAGTTCTCAGTTGCGCGACTATACTGGCTTTTAAACCCCTTCAAAAAAAAAAAAAAAAAAAAAAAATTAATATACTGTATAACTACCATACCTTACTTCTAACACAAAACCATCACTACTTTTTTTTTTTTAAATTACATACTTATTACTTGTCATCTTATCTAAACTTGAATAAAATGATTGATAAACTATGTAGCTTTTTTTTTTCTATCTTGGATACAAAATATACTTTTGTATACGCTATAAAAAAATTTCTTTTTACAAAAATAGCAACAATAAACTCATTTAAGGCAATATCATTTAAAATCAAGGTTTAAAGCACTAAAATTCCACATTAATCGAAAAAAAGACACTTTTTGTACTTGAAACAATGCCTTTTTAATTAGTCTAATTTCAGATTCTAAACGAGCAAAAGTCAATATCACTCTTAATACTATTTAGCTGTTGATAAATAAAAGTTAATATTACTGGCAGAACTCAAAAGAGAATTGATTTTTCCATATTTTGTATGCTAAATAAAATATATTTTTTATTGTTTAATAGATGTCGATCTAACTTTTTACACTGTAATTACGGAATTAGAATGTCGCATCCATTCAAGATACCTCTGATATATTACAGGCGAAAACATGTTTAGAACTATACATCTTGCTCTCATATCACTTAATCCTTCAATTTTTTTCAGGAAAACTGAAAAAAGTGCACCTTTTTGAAAAAAATTTCATTCATTTCCATTTTCTAATTTTAAATTTCTGGTAATGCATAAAAATATACAGACATAAAATTACACTTTGCGGATATAGTAACTAAATTTTGTAATTCGCTAAAACTCACTTTCAAATTTAACTGGAAAATTTCAAGTAGAAATAATAAGCAAACGACATTCATAAATTTTTTATAAATTACAAAACATATAATTTGTTCAGAAAATGGGCTTTAACTCCAATTAGATGCTACAATTTTTTAAAAAAAAACATCTGAATGTTATAAATTCTGGATAGATTTTTTATTGCACTATAAAATTGTATATAGAGCTTCATTACTAACTTTTAATTCAGTGTATAAAATTTTATATTATATTTTACATGTTTTAGTTTCGAAAATTAATTTTTTGTTTTTTACGTCTTCAATCACAATGCATATTTCAAAAAAATATACAGATATTTAATTAGTAAAAATGAGTTTTAGTTCTTTCTTCGAATTATCGAAGAGTTAATTGAGCTCTTTCAAGCGATGGTTAATACATTTTATACAATTATGTAGAAATATTAAGTGTTATCATTGTATTAGATAAAAATAACCTGAAAATTCAAATAAAAAGGATAATTATAACTATCCATAAAAAATTCAACGTAATAATAAGTAAAATACACAATTTTGTTTTCCTTTTCACCTCTCAGCAAAGGAAAATTAGTTGGTGTGAGCGGCGCTAATTATTCCTTCTCTCTCAAGAGTAATTTATGAATATATCGAGATCTTTCAAGTGAAGATTGGTATATATTATACTTAAAGAGTAGATATATATTTTTACTATAAAGTTAATATCGACTCTGTCACATTATTCAAAGGATTTATTGCGAGTCAATAAAGTTTGGCAAAGATGATATGGTTCGACCAAAATACATGTGAAACCAGACCTGTGAACAAGATATTTTGGAATATTTTTTCAATTTTGATAGCAGAATTTTTTTAGGCGTTACAATGACTATATTTAGCACTCCTTGTGTTATTTTGATTCTTAAATCGTGTATTCTGGAAATTTCGCTTTTCCTTAGAATCCCGGTCACCCTACGAGCTTAATTATTTTGGCGGTTAGATTCTTAACTGTAAGATTTTCAAATGGCCCCAATTAGTCTAATTATTTTATTATAGTCGAAATTTCAGACAACCTCACATGACTAAACTAATTCATATGAGATTTTGTCTATGATAGCTAATAAGTTTCTTTTTTTGCTTTTCAATTTGATACCCATCACGAGGTGAGATATTCAACTTGAAATTTTTTTTTTTTACTAAAAGCTACCATCCCATATTTTCCTATATAACCTCAAGGGATGGTATATTAGAAGAAGGAGGGGACGGACGCCATTTTCTCTATTAGTTTCTACAAAGCTATAAATTATTCCAAATCAAATAAAATCTTTAAAATATACAACACAATTCTTTTATGTCTATAATTGGTCTGAAAAAATATCTAAAATTTAATTATTCACATTTATTTTGTGAACTAAGAGAAAATTTGGTACTTTTCAAACTCCGAGTTTCGGTGCTAATTTTATCAGAGCAGATTTGGTATAACTAGTTGAGAAAATTTTTAGCCGATATATAGTATAGATCTCCGCTATATAGTTAGCCTGGTGGTGAGATCTTTAACTTTATTTCGTTTGAGTTTATCTAATCTAAAACTCTTTTTTGGATAGGGCTGTAGCTGGAATGAAAACAGACGCATTGTTAGTTAGAAAAGATATATTAAAAAGTTTAATTAAAAAGAACATATGTTTTGAGGAGACGTTGCTGATCCTCAACGAAATCAAGATCCAATGATTTTCTGACTAGAGCAAAGAATTTCAGCTATTTGGATATGTTAGTACAGTTTATTAGAATACAAAAGTAAAGTAAAGGAAAGTAAAATGTGTGTTTTCAAGGTTTAAAGGATCATGAGCTCTAGAAAAAAGATATCCGACTTTTATATTGGTGCCACCAATATCATTTATACTCATTCTAGTATAAAATTCTAGGTTACTTTAATAATTAAGCTTCAAATATGCTGATTTAATTGTTTTTTTCAATTCAGAAATGTTGTAGCTATGTGAATTCTGGATAAATTCCTTCGTATTTACGAATAAATAAATTAGGCTTCCGTCTTCTTGTTCAGTTGGGAAGCGAATATATACATATCTTATTGACTGTATATTTATTTCAAGGAGTAAAGTGTCTCTTGTGAATGAGAAAATTCGGGGAATTCAGTTAATCTGATTTTATCATCTGTAGGATTTAAAATTGAGTGTAATATATTAATTTGAGCCTTTGTTCGTCTAAATACAGAAATAATATATTTTTTTGAGTTATTGAGAAATTATGGGTAAAACTATCACCGAAAATACAAAAAAAAAAAAAAAACAATAACAAGAATGGTAGTTTTTTCTGAGCAGAATATCTCTTAGCTACCAAACACACTCCTCGATATGTGCATAAAATACTGTGATAAGTTCCTTGGTGACGATATGCACCTTCTCCTCGGTTCGAATTCAATCCACCGAATGCGTGTGAGACCCCACGGCTAATACACACAATATGTCTCTGGAATCCTAAAAAACTTCAAATTCGGGTCTCTCAGGTAATAATGAAACCATTTTGTGTGTCTTCAGTTTGTTTTTTTAGAAAATTAGATTTTGGGTGACAGGTTTATTCAAAATGACTGTCGAGTTCCATGATTTAATCTTCGACAGTGAGAAATTATTTAGCTACAGAAGTCGGCAGAGAATGCGTAGCCCAATTAACAGAGAGATTTATATCGATTAGGCATTTTATATGAAGCTCGACAGATATCTCAATGCCGTTTGCTCAGCATTCAGTAATCTGAACGTCTCTCGCCAAAGTTCACAGAATTTGTATGTGGTGAATTAAGCGTAATTTTCTTGATATTAATCTCGAACTTCGTGTTATTTTTTGATTGATATTGGAATTTAGACGATTTATCATCGTTTAAATTGAATCAAAACTCGGAGATCTTTAAGTAAATTTAGCCAATTTTCTTTCTAAACACTGATTTATTTTCTACGATTATTATAATATCATCTAATAAAGATGCTACGCAAATAATTTAGGATCTAGGATGTTTTATTACATGTGGCTGTAATATTGTAAATATCAGTGGAATTAATCGCAGTCCGAATGGTATCACAGATAATTATGATTTGATGCGATGCGATGCGATGCGATTTTAGTGGAAGAAGATATATTTTATTAAGTCCTTGTGAACTAAGATGTGAATGAATGCGTTCATAAGGTCAAAGGATATCAAATAACACTTGCGTCAAAAAATTTTCCAGATATATTGAGAGTTTCAATCTTGAATTTCTGATCATCAATAAAGCAGTTCAGATTTCGAAGGCAAATATCGATCACAATATTATAATCTTCTTCATAATCGTGAATTTATGGCTCTATAGCTCCGATAACCTCGTCTGGATAACCTCGATCGACTTATTTGATATGAGAAATGCTACTTTCATAGGTCGTATTTGTGATGAGGAAGTTTATCAATGTGATTCTGAATCCCTTACGCACTATTTTACGAGCCAGTTGGTAATCTATCAGCTTTTGTAATAGGCTCAACTTTCAATTATCCAAATGGGCCAATAATTAAGCTGATTAACCGCCACATTGCTATAAAAATCAGTGGTTTTCTGATAGACATAACAAGCCCTAGAATTATATCCATAAAAAAGAGATATGTAAACCCGAGCTTAGACATCTCCCTGAAATGGCTAAGCTTCACAACTTTTTTCTTCAAATCTCATTTCTTGTCCTTGTCCTTGTTCTTGACCTAGTCTCCTTTTCTATATCTTCTATACCTTTTATATCTTATATATTCTTAATTATAAAAAATTCATAAATCTAAACCATTACAGTTTTGATAAATTCTATTTGAACATAGAGAGATAAACCATTTACGGAGCTCCTTTCTAGGTCTCCATTGTAACCACCTCTCATGTAAATATCCCCTCCAGAAAAACTTGGCTACGATCGGTGATATTTTTTCTTGGGGCAACTCCAGCTGAGGCTAAATACTAGGTTCTTTACTCCGCAATAAATCATATGCTGTAAGAATATTTTGATATCGTATTCTGTTCGCGCTTACGATGGGACTGAATTCTCTGGAGCTTTACCGCTGCCTTATTGCTTATGATATCGCCCAACGCCTCTTGGTCTGTTAGTAGATTTTTATGATATTAAACGCGTTTTTTAGGTTTAATTATACGATCCAATCCCTTTTTAATATTAATCGGTCTAGATTTGGTTATATTTGAGGCACATTCTGACAAAAATAATCTCATGATACTGGAAATTAGAACTTTGAGATTAATGTGGTGTACATTCTAGAAATATATTGAATCTTTTGATGGAAATAATATCCTATTGGAATAGTAGTTTATGCCAGGGTCAACTGAATTCCATAGAGAGTATAATAAGGTTTATTTATAGCGCTCAACGCTGAATCGTTCAGTTGTGGATGTGTATATTTCATTTAAATAATCTTGTTGAAAAAGTGGATTGCAATCTTGCGATCTTCTTCAGCAAAGCGGAGATAGGAAGATGTGTTCTTCAATCAAAGGAGACACTTTGGCAAGCTCCGGGTAGACCATCGAGTCTGTAACCGATATCCTTGAAGTAGTGTTAGGATCCTTTGGTTATGCTCTTTTTTCTTAGGATTTCTTTTTTACATCTCGTCAAGTACCCAGATTTGTTCTTGGTTTGCTGGAGCTTGAGCTTCTTTTATTTGGTCAACCTTATGATAGGCTGAAGGAATAAATTTTTAAATATTCTAAAGTATAATAGTTTTAAGGTTGAAATTCATTGTGCTGGTATGTCTTTTCTCTGAAATAAAATGCTCATTATCCGAATTCTTTTTAAAAAATTTTTGATTGATAATATACATGTAAATAAACCATAAATATTACCGAGGTGTGCCCGCGCTTTAACGACAAAGTTTTTGTTTTTGAAATGATAAATCAAATGATATTATAAACTAGTTAAAGTATCTAAATAATAATAAAGTTATAATTAAAATTTATTTGATTTTATTAGCTTTCGGGATTAAGATTAATAGTGAATTTAGTTTTTTAATTAAATGTAAATACTGATATTAAATATATAATCCACGCTTCAAAATAATTTGATATATTAAACGAAAATATGTAGTACCAAACTAGTAATATTGATGAATCAATATATAATTCAGAAATTTCTTAACTAGTATTTAGTGATGCTTGAATGATAATATTTAAAACGTATGTTTAAAGTAGAACATAAATCTTGATTAAATATATTATATTAACCTACAGCGCGGGATTTAGTGTGGGTAATTATGAACAAAATTATGAAATTCAGATTCAATTAAATTTTTGTTCCAATTTTGGGTATCTTTTTTGATATTTTTAAACAAAGAATTTTTGAAAGCGTTTAAAGATGAAGCGTATAGTTTTACAGAGTCAGAAGTATGCGTTTTAGCAGATACAAACTCATTTATACAGACAGCAACTAAATTTTTCAAAAGTAGGTGGTATTGATGTATTGTAGACACTGAAGTCACTAGTTTAGATTCTTGTCTAATAGTAAATATATGTCATGAATACAAGTTCATAGATGATAATACAGAGAAAAACAGAAGAGAGTTAAAATTATACCTTATTTGGAGGTCATGGTTAAAGCTGTAAATTTTGTTTTTGAAAACAGTAAGATTCTCATGTATAAATTCCATAGCTTTAAAAGAATTGTAAATGAGGGAAGACTGAGAATTTTCGCCATTAAAAAGAGGTAAAGTGAAGAGTTTTTCCCACCAAGAGGGGTGTTTAAAAGGGGGCTCAAAGCGCGATTCAAGGAAATCCATCGAGTTTTGTGGAACGGAGTGGGAATTTTCGAACAAAGCTCTGTCAATGTTTCGAGCGTCTCTTAATTCTTTTGGGCAAGTAAGGTAAATCTGCAAGAAAGACCAATTGTTTTTACTGCAAGCGTTAAACCAAGATTTTCTCATGGAGAAATAAGTAAAGACGTCATCGATTAGATAAACAAATCTAAGAGTTTTATCATTTGATGATAAGTTGGTATGAGTTTCAGAAGATTCAGTTTTAATTAGGTCTATGCATTTATTTAACAAGTCTAGCCTTTGAAGTTTGAAGTTATTCTCAAAAGATATAGAATTAAAAGAGCTATTTAGTTCTGATATGAAGGGAGTATCAGGTATAAATTCATTGGTATCTTGGTTAATTTGGGGACTGATTATTGTGGCAGTGTTATATACTATTGATGAATGCTTAGGGATAAGTTGCGTATTATTTTGAGATGATAATTTAAGAGAAGAGTCAGCGTTAGCTTTTGGGGCGATCCAGTCGTTGATTTCTTCGTCGAAAGATATTTTTTTGACAATATAGCAGAAACTAGAAGCTCCAGAAAAGTGATTGTTGTAAGTAGTTTGCGTTTGAGGTGTAGCAGAGGAAAGAGAAACGATAGAATTTGAGAGTTTTGTTTTACCTGATGCTGGTAGACCGAAAATCAGAACAACAGCAACTTCAGCGCTCATTTAATAGAGGAATATTTACAAAACGAATTCGAAGGCTTAGATTTAGTTGATAACAGTTTATAAATTTAAATAGTAGACTATAGTATATTTAAAAGTATAACTTAAAACTAAATTGATTTTGGCGAATAGTTACCTCTGTTCAAATACCTCTAATTATTATAATGACTATTGGCTGCGACATCTAAATTGTAGCCAACTAAATTGAGCGATAAATCTCTGTGTTGTAGATATTCGCGTTATAATATCTGATAATTGGATATCTTATATTTTTTGGCGAATTGGATTAGGCAATTATGGCTTTACAACTGATTTAATTGCTGGTAATACTAATCTGACCTAAAATACTGCCAATGGGCTTATTCTAGTTTATATGAGGCGTAAAAAATAGTAATTAAGTATCCAATAGAAATATATGGGGAAATAGGAAATTGGAATTGATTTGGGTATAAAACGCGAATCGTAAATAAAGTAAGCCAACAAGAATAGAAGAGATTTTTTGCAGTAAAAGAAGAGTAAAAGAGTTGATTATATACAGAAATATAAGCTAATAAAAAAATTAAAGAGTATAGCTTTAACTTTTAACTGTAAACTTTTAAGGACGAAAAATCCAAGTATATACCTATAAACAGGACAATATACTATCTTTTGGTAAAAGCTAAGCCTTTTTTTTTTTTTTTTTCAATTCAAGTCCTACATTAGCTGCCACGTTGATTATTGCAACCTTCTCATAACTTAGAAAACCTTCGAGATCAAATAAAATGGGAAAAGTCTCTATGCCTAAAAATAAGGCAAGTGTTTTTTTAGTCCCAATAACCCTTAATTATTTGTATAATATTAATTTAATTTAGTTGTCAATCCTTGTCATTCTCTAAAAAAATTATATTAGCCCTCAAAACCTCGCCCGAAATCTACTAAACCCAAACCTAAGAACATTTCTAATCCAAATAAAGGAAACTCTCAAATAGGTACTTCTCTTTAAATCATGGGGGGTTTCTAACGAACAAAAGCACTTCAATGATTTAATTGATATTTTAAAAAAAAATGCATACTTAGCTTTATTTCATCCTTAATTTTTCTTTTATCGTAAATTCCTTTTATTAGATAATGAAACTGTTATCGTCGAAATATTCACGCCCAAACCCACGAACAAAAAATCCTCTTACGTTGATTATTCATCTCCAAAAAATCCAAATTCTCCTATATATTCTAGCAGTGGTGTAAAATATGCCTCATCTAATAACAATCCAATTTCCTCGTCTAGGCCTACAAGTCCCGTTCCGCCTTTATTCACCCCAAAAAGCAATCAGAATATACAATATCGTAGCTCTCTTAGAAATTCTTCAACTTCCAAAAAAAATAAGACTTATTCATCTCCAAGTTTAAACAAATTTGCCAGTTTATCTGAAACCCCATCTAAGCACCACTTTAATAATGTAGAAATTAATATCAATTCAAACGGTAAAATTCTCTTCTTTTTTATCTATTATTCAATTTGTTAAAAAAATATAACTTTTCATTCGAATAATTAGAATCCAAAAGAATTAAAGTAAGTAACAGTTTGTATGGCTCTCAGAATAACAATATCCTTAATGAAATCAAAATGGCGGAAGACAGCAACTTTCAGAATTTAGTAAATGACTGGCTACGTAAATTCGATGAAAGTAGAATCAAGTTAAAATCTGAAAGCAAAGCTAAAAAAGAGTACCTCCATATGAAGAAAGTCGCTTCTGACAATGATTCATACAATATCGATAACGAAACTGCAATCTCCATTAAAAGAAAAGCAAATAAATCTAAAAAAAAGGTTTGAACTTTTCTAATCTTTTTTTTATTTTATCAATTATATATTTTTACCATTAAATATTGAATCAATTTATTTTTTGTGCATATATAAACATATACTATATCCATTTAGAACGATGAGCCACAAGTATGGAGAAGCAGATATGAAAAGCTTTACAATCTAAGAATGACTGAAAGTGAGAAAAAGTACACTAAAATGATAAAACAAGTTGAAGCTTTTTTGACTGGTAAATTTTGCTTATCAATATTTAATACTCACTTTAATTAACAGTCATCACTGTGAATGCTTTTATATTCAATTTTCTGCAGCTAATTATGCTAATTCTAAATTCTAATTTTTTTTTTAAATATACGATTATTAGCCGCTGATAATAAAGTTGAGTTACAAAAACAACATATATCAGCATTAAATAACCAGCTAGAAAGTCTCTCAAGCGTTAACAATGACTTGCATACTAAACAAACAGAGGCAGCTTTAAAAGAAGAGCAATGGAAATCAAAAGAGAAAGAACTTGAAGAAAAAGGTGAATTTACTACGATTCCATCAATATTTAAATCCTTCTAGTTTTAATTCTTTTCAATTTATTAGCCAATGTTGCTTAATTTCATTTCAGCATTTAAACTTTATTTTTAATATCTTATTTCAGCTCTTATACTTTATTTTATAACTTTATTTTTCTAATAATATTTCTATTAGTGTTTATGCTAAAGAACCAACTCATCCAGTCTGAATCAACTGCAACGCTATTACAAAAGCAGAGGCGGGCCTCTTCTACCTATTTGGGCAGTTCACAGCGTGAAACTATCAAGCTGATTGAAAGATTGAGTGGGTTTAAGGTTGTAGATGTATCTAGCGATATGGAGGGAACTTACTATGTCTGCAGCTTTTCTGGAAATTACGGCGAACTAGACTTTATCATAGGAGAATATCAAGATGAGGAAGAGCTAGAATACATCCCCAACACCGAAGATCTAAGCAGCGAAAAGTTACTAGAGCTGCAAAAGTCCATGCCTGGCTACTTGCTTGAACCCTTCACTTTCGACTCCAAATCGTCTAATCTGCTTTTCTGGCGTATTTGCGACTCTCTCAACAAACCGCGTGAGTAGTTATAGGAGTTGGCAGCCTCGTATTTACATTTTATTTCATCTCAATTGCTTGTTATTTTGTTTCTGCTGTGAATACTCTTTTACTTATTCAGATTATTTAGGCAGAATATTTTTGATGTTTGGTTTATCAATCTACTTTTCATCGAGCCAATGATATTGTTGGATTTTTTTTTCAATTTCCATTAAATTTACGGATTTTTAGAGATTTTTATGTAATAAGATTTAATCTTTACTTATAAATTCCTGCTAAATAAATTTCAAACACTCTTTTATTTTTCAAACAATTTACTCTTTTCTTTTCAATGCCTTTTTGAAGTCAGTTCTCTTTTTCTGCCCGTCAAGATTTGTATATTCTATTCGCATTTCCACAATACCTTAATAACCGAGTAATACATGCTTGGCGCTTTTTTTATCTTTAATCGCAAAGGCGACATTCTGATCTCAAGGATTTATAGACACGATAACGAGTAATTTCAATAACTAGAATACCTTTACCAAACCCTTAATTTCGTCACCTCTAAATATTAAAATCGCTTGTATACCAATTATACAAAGTTACAAATAAAAATTTGCCATAATAAATTATAAATCTAGAAAAATAATGTATCAAAATATCCTAAGAGCGCTTTTTTTTAAACATTAAATAGGAAGGCCTCTGCAGAAGTATTTCGCATAAATGTTCTCTCACTACCACTAAAAGTCGATTCACCCATTAATACCTTTGGCGACACCACTTATTATCACATAAACTACCAGAACATATGGATTTGTATCACCTCAAACAGCAACATTGAAGTTGCAATGGTCTTTGAATTCCTCTACAAGTTTATTGGCGTCTGCTACAGCTACTTTGGGAGCGTCAATGAAGATTCAATTAAATCAAACTTCGTTCTCATATACCAGCTACTCGACGAAATGATCGATTTTGGTTATATTCAAAACACCGATTTTGAAAGTTTGGCCCTATCCATCAAATCTGAAAATACCAAATCTAGCTCTAATCTAGTAAGTCCAAGTCTCTATCTACTCTATTTTTTAACGCCTATCCCGCTTTACGCATACCAAAAACTTATTCGATTTCAGTGAATACTATTATTTTTATTTTTACAAAAGCGATTTCGCCTAATCCAATAATCTATATCAATAAGCTCTCAATAATATTACTAAATCGAATCAATTTTCTTCTATTATTATTGATTCAAAATCTAGTTTTTATATATAATGATTTTTTATTTGCAAAAAGTTATTATGAATATGCTTATTTTCTACATTTATTAACAACCTAACGTACATATTGAAAGAAAAAAATCTTACTTCTCATTTCTACTGAAATAAATACTTCCATAATATTTCTGCTATTAAATATCTTTTTTCTAAACTATATTCTAACTTCTTAATTTCAATTTTTGCCTTCAGCTCGAATCAAAGGTTATATCTGCAAAGCAAACGGGAACAGTCACTTGGAGAAACAACGATATCATTTATAAGAAAAATCAAGCATTTGTTGATATTATTGAATCTGTTAACGTTCTCTTATCCTCAAAAGGTACAGTCATAAAGGCTGACGTCGATGGTAAAATTGTGATGAAGTCGTATTTAAGTGGAATGCCTGAATGTAGACTAGGGTTAAACGAAAATATTAATATCGGTGTCAAGCGAACCAAAAGTCAGGTAATCGGTGGCTCTGAATCTTTTAGCCCTGTTGCGGAAAATAACGCTGGAATTAGAAAAACTGCAGAAATTGTTGACTGTCAGTTCCACCAGTGCGTTAGATTAGGCCAATTCGACCAAAATAGAGTTATCAACTTTATACCCCCCGATGGTGTTTTCGAATTAATGAGATATCGAACTTCAAGCGAAATAAACTTACCTTTCTTAGTATTTCCTGTTGTTTCGGCACAGCCATTACAATATTCTGGCGGTAGTAATAATAGCAATATTTTTAAAAACAAATCTAGCATGTATCTCGAAATTCAAGTATTACTAAAAGCAGCTTTTAATTCTAAACTAATTGCAACTAATGTTTGCCTCGAAATCCCAACCCCAAAGCAAACGACTTCTTGTAATATCAGCGTTCATGGAATTGGAAAAGCTAGGCATGTGCCAGAAAACAATTGCATTCTTTGGACAATAAACAAATTCCCTGGAAACACTGAAACCTCAATCAATGCGACTGTTGAACTCTCTTCTGATGTCGTATCGCCTAACGCGTTTAGCTGGGCTAGACCTCCTATGAGCTTGACTTTCAAGCTAACTATCTTCACCCCATCCGGCCTTATTGTAAAATTCTTGCAAATACAAGAAAGCGGAAACTATAAATCTGTAAAATGGGTCCGTTATTTAACCAATGCAGGATCTTTCACCATCCGATACTGATATTCACGTATACTTATTTATTGATAAATATTATTATTCATTAAAACTTTATTTTTTCTCTTTGCTTCGTTATATTGTTTCTTCTTTTTTTTTTGGTCACGTATTTATTTTAATCTTGCATATTTATCCAATGTCACTCTTTCTTTATCTCGATTATAAATTTGTTTTCATAAGTATCAAAATTAAAATTGGCCAAAAATTTTTCGTTTACAAGTAGTTTATGTATAACAATAAAACAATTGATGCAAAGCGCTGTTCGATTTATATGCTTAAATATATAAACATTTTTTGGTTTATAGATTTGATGCGAAAAAAAAAAGCATTCTAATTTCATAGATTAGTATTCAAATTTAATTTGAATCGTTATTCCAGTATTATTGATATTCAGTATATATTTTAGTTTTAATCAAAATTCTCCTGCCAATTGATTTACACGATCCAATTTACGCTTGTGGAAGCTACCATGAAAATAATTATATATTGGTGCATACTTGAATTATTATTTAACAATCAATCAAGTCTAATTATTGTTAATTTATTATTTTTTTTTGCCAAAATTCAAAAAAATATATGCTATCCTTCACAGTAAGTGCCTAGAAATGCATAGCCAAGTACCGTCCATTTATAAATATTTTAAAATGGTTTATAATAGACACAATATTATTTAATTATTCGCCATCTTTTCTCAGATGACATCTCTGATACCATTATATCATACAATATAGATATCTTCAAGCTTTGGTTTATCGTACACCAGAGTGTCACGTAAAACTTATGAACTATGGATAAAAAATTTCATTACGCAGCCCCACCATCAAATAAATTAATTTCGTATTCGACTGATAAATAAATTGAATAGCACCGTAGTAGGAATTTTTAT
>LSSN01001446.1:0-12494 GCA_001970855.1 Smittium culicis
CCCAGTGGGTATGGAGCTGCTAGAGCGGCGGAGAGGGGTCGGTAGAAAAATTATTTTTTTAATATTTTTTTAACTTTTTAAATATTTTTTATTAGTTTTAGTATACTTTTAAATTATGTTTAATAAATTCTCTGACAAAAAAAAAAAAAAAAAATAGTAGCATAGCTTTTGCATTTAAAAAACATTTGAAATTATCGTCTAATGGTTCATCTGATTCAGCCAATAACTTTATCTTTTAGTCGTAAGCGAATAGAATTTCTAAAAAAAAAAATTCCGTTTCAGGTAAGAATATCCCACATAGATGTCTTAGTATGTACTTTATAGCTTGGAATAGCGGAAGGTAAAGAAAGCGACCATTTTATCCACTATTTATCAAAAACATAATTCATCTGTGAGGTACAAACTTTTTGTATTTAATATTTTCAGTCCAAATTTTAAAATGTGTGACACCTAATTATTATAAACGATAATAAAATATAATTTGATGGACTTTTATTTTAGTATAATTAATTTGCTGATAAAAATAGAATGTAGATCAATGATAATTCATTCGTTAGTAAAGAATATAAGATTATCTTAAGGCTTGTAAATATAAATCCAAAAAATAAGCACTAAGCTTAAAACGTGCTCTTGTGCTCAACAGGGCTTCCATTAGCTTTTATTTTTTTGAATGCTACAATTTTAATTCAAAAACAAAAAAAAGTTACTAAATGGCTAGAAGAAACCATTGGGTTTTATTCAAAATCGTTGTAAAAAAGTTTTAGGGAATTGGAATTACTCGTTTATGATCTAAATGATTTCTGTTTTTAAAAATTGTCAAGCTCAAAATGTATTGATAAATATTTATATAAAATATTTTTCACTGATACTTGAACAAACTTTCTGTACTTCAAGGTGGTTTATCTTCATTTTTAGACATTATCGATTAAAATTATGCTTAATGCTTATTTTTGTATTTTTATCGTCGTACTAAACTTATATACCTATTTCAAAAACAATAAAACACTTCTTTACAGGGTTTTTTTGGAAATAAGTTTTAGCTTAATTGATAGACTCTGGTATTTTACATTCTTATAGGTATCTCAAAAATACTTAATTTTAGAAGTGGGTTTAAAAATGTACCCTATACTTTTCCAATTTAGGAGCATATAACAAACAAAGAAAAAAATTGAGGGTTTTTAGTAACTTTTATCTAATTATACAGTTTTAAAATCAATGTTGAATTTATCAATTTATTATGCTAATATCTGATTTAAATTTTGAGTAATTAAGAATTCCAAATTAAATTAACATGCAATTAATAATATGGTTGTAATTAACTAAAGGATTTTACTTTTAGCGCCAATTAAATAATCTTAGCGCGTAATCATATTGACTAGCAAAAAACCTCATTAGTAAAAAATTAAAACTTTTATTATTGTCGGAGACTTATTAACTCCTTCCCGCCCAACGCTTTTTAAAAAAGCGATTTTATTGATTCGCTAGCAATTTATAAAAAAATTAATACTTTATTACTATTATACAACAAGCCAATAATTTTTTCAGTCTCAGGGTTAGGTTATTTTACTTGACCACTGTTCGCTATTTTAGGTAGGTCAAAAATAGTCAACCGCCCGGGAAAGGGGTAAATAAAAAAAATAAGAGAACAAGAGAACGCATAAATTTAAACGTTACAATAAACAAAGATTACCAGCAGACAATGACTTTCAAAACAGATGTAAAATGATAAAATATTTACTTGGATAATCTATATGAAATTTTTTTAGATGTTTTAAAATATTTACATTTAAATTTATATTAATATTAATTTAAAAGGAAAGTAAGAAAATTAAGGCAAAAAGGACTTATAAGAGAAAAAAATCATAAGATATGAAAATTCAAAATATAACAAAAAATTGAAAAATCTCCCGAATTTTACGAGAAGAAAATGATTCAGCAGTTTTTTTTCAGCAAAAAATTAGAATACTCATATAAGCTTTATTTTTTACTACTTATTTTATATAGTATTAGTTTTTTAGTATATCTTTATCATGACGAAGTTATTAGCTATTATTAGTACTTAGTTCATTAAAAAGACTAGCTTTTAGTTAATCGAAGCTTATTTTTTAACGTAAAAATCGACATTATAGTATTTATTTATTATAAATCCTTTGATCAATTAAAATATCTGTTGAGCCCTTTTAGTATATCAATTGGTAATGCTTATATATTCGATTTTCTAAATCTGGAATTTTTTAATACTAAATTAAATATATAAAAAAATCAAGTGATTATAGACTATGCAAATTGAGAGAATTAATTTTTGAAATAAAATTCCGCGTTTAAAGAATAAGTTTATAGTTATCATAGTGCTTTTGACGGGCTTTAGAGTTTTAAATTTCAAGTTTAGTTTGTAGTTTCTCTATAAACGGTTTATAAAAATAAAAAATGGATTGTGCGCTTTTTTTGGGCAAGTTATTATCAATGGGTAATTGTTCAGATTAACAATACGACTGTCGCGTTAAAAAGCCACTCTTCTTTTGGTATTTAATCTCAGCTATATCGCTTAATTTTTTGGGCGGATGTATATACAATTAAAATTGAAAATCCTGCGAATCATTTATTTTCGCAGGAAGTTTAACACTTAGTTTTTGACCTGTAAAAGTCGAAGAAAACAATGAAATGCTAGAGGGGAAATAGTTGGTCAATTATTGTGTTTACCCAGCAATTAATAGCTATTGATAACTGGATGTAAAAAGTATTTATTAATTCAGATTTACAAATATCACACATTTTTACTTTTTTTAGTACGTGCGACTATAACTATGGATTAATTTTTTAAAAAGTAAATTATAGCTATTCGAGTCTAAGCACCTTTAATAAAAGTATATTGAATAATACGAATTATTATCTATTTTCATTCAAAGATTTTCTTATGGAATGAATGAAACTGTGGAAAGCTAACAATAAGATAGTATTGAAGCAATTCAATAACCAATAATTTTTTCATTTGTTTTGTATTATTAATTTACAAGTACTACATCTATAGTGTACCCTTTTAAAATCACAGTAAAATTTGAAATTAATATCGATAACATTAATGAATACAGAAAATAGAAGTTTTTGTATAACATATGTATTGAATTTAAAAATTTTTACATGATTTTCTTGATTGCTTTTTTTAAATAACAATGTCAATCATTTTTACACACCTATTAATCTCATTTCAAATATTGTACGATTCAAATTATAAAATTTTTATAATTTAAAAGTATATATATTATACACAGAAAGATTTTAGTTTTTTCATTCCATTCTATATCCCTTTCCCTCGTGTTTCACCTAACACCGTTTAAAACCTTTGCATTTCATAAAAAAACACTTTATAAACACTAATACGTTAAATAAACCTTCACTTCCATAATAACACTCATTAGCGAGCTTCAAATAAAAAAATTTTGCTAAGGGTATCATTAGATAAAAATAGGTTACCACTCTAAAATTAAAGTCTCAATTTTTTTTCCACTTCCGCAAAAAGTAACTATTTTAGCATAATTATTATCTTATTTATAATTATAAAATCTTTATTAATACGCAATATAACTATAAGTTTAACTATCGCTTTTTTTTTTTTTTTGAATATCGTATCTAAAATATCCTATTCTTATTATTTCAAATATCTTTTCTTTATAGCTTCATACCATTAAACTTTAAAAATACCAAAAATATTTTTATTCACTCGCATAAACACTCCTGAACATACTATACAACACCGATATTCATTCAAAATTACCTACCATTGCATTTATATTAAAACATCCATCAAAGTAGGCTAAATTGTTATAAAAATTATAAACTGTCACAAATAATTTTCTAGGCACCATGAGTTTGTGCTTTTGCTTCAAGCTAAGGTCCAAAGGTTATCCTGAGGATACCCAGAATAACAGAAGCTCCATCAATAGAACTCCATATTCTTACAACACATTAAATCCTAATTTTTCGGGTAAAAATGGGGTTTCAGATCCACCTGTTCTACCCGAGTCTGCACTAATTATGGAATCAAACGCACCAACAATAAGTTCATTAACATTAAGCAGATCCCTTTTACGATCAAACTCTATTTACAGTAGAATCTCTATCCCGCTCCTCTTTGACAAGCATAAAAAATCTAAAAACTTCAAAAAAGACGAAATTAGCGTATATAGTAGCGAGCTAGAACTTCCTACCATCAGCACTCGCCAAAACACACAACTAATAAGTAAAGAAGCAATAGAAAATTATCAAGATTTTGAACTTATTAACTTGCTATACAACCCAAACTCTGATAACGTTGCACAAGATAACTCTTATTCGAAATCTAGCCTATTGACCAAGTCCCAAAGTCATAAAACTAGCTCAAAATCTTGCACTAAATCTCCAAACGATAAAAATGATAAAAATAAGGTAATTTAAATTTTATCTCATTTCAATTGGTATAAAAAAAATTTTTTTTCTATGCGATACTAAATTCTCTCATTTTTAACTATTTAGATATCATCGAAAATAAAAATAAACGATATCACAAGCGAAATAACAACCGATCGTGAGGACGGGAGCTTTTTTGATATATTTAATTCAAGAAAAATTAAAACTTATGATAATTACACTAGACTCGACACAAATGAGAATATTGAAAATTCAAGATACGCATATCCGGGATTTAACACACAAGAAAACAGCTTTAATACCAACTCTAATTATATGAGAAAAAATGCAACTGATATCAAACCTTCAGATATAGAGTATTTCACAAAAAATCATGGACCAGATATAAAAACTAATCAGAACAGACCAAAAATTCACGAAACAGATTCATCTGATACTAAACTATCTTCTGACGATATCAGCTTTCTGATTAATGGGGATAGTTTTGATTCTAACGAAAATAATGTAGAAATGGAAGGAAACTCAAAGAGCAACGTCTCGATCATTTCTAGGAAAATGATTTCCACATCTTATATCACCCCTCAAAATTTTATAAAAACCAAAGTAGAAAGGTGCCTACCTAAATCTGTAGAAAATGACGAAGATTTGGCTGATGCTAAAAATAATGACTTAGATTCTAGATGCCTTTCTACTTTTGATAGCACAAAAACTAAGCGTGAAGACAATTCCTCAAATCACGTTGTAGATAGCGAACAATTAAGCGCCGAACAAATTTTAAATGAAGATTCTGACTCATCAAGTCAGTGTCAAAGCGATACATACACTAACACTACAGAATCATTATATAACAAAACCGATGAGAAATCTAACCAAAACAAACTAGAAAATCCTACCACGAAAACTATGGATACCAAAAATGAAGTTAGGAGCTCGTCAACCAGTTCTCATTTATCCAACTCTTTCAAAGATGTTACAAATAATGATCTTACGGACTTAAAGAAGCTGAAATACTATAAAAAAAACAGTCGCAGTATGTCAATACAGTTTATCAAAAAAAATTATCCTGTTAGAAGATCTTTAACAGCAACCAAACTTACCGCTAACTCAAAATCGAAAGCCTCAAGAAATAGCAAATATCCAAGAAATCTTACTATTCATACCAGTATACCCCTAAAATCAAACCGAAAATCGTCAATTGGTGCAAATAACTCAGCGTCATATGGATCGTTTGGCTCTCCCCAACACAGAAGGAGAAAAACTCCTTGTATAATGAACATCAATAAAGATTCATCTTTTCCAAAGCCTAACATCAGATTAAATAAAACCCCTATCAAACAAAACAAACTCAATATTTTAAATCATATCCTTGACCCTAAACGCGAGCTTATACCTAATAGCTCACAACAAATATATAGACAAATCGATAATAGAGTAGCTAAAAGAACTCTGATGCTCAAAACAAAAAGAGTTTCCCAGAATGCTGGAGTTGATATGATTAGACCATCATTTACAGGGCTAAATTTTGTCAAAAATGAAACTCCCACTACTAATATGTTGTTGGTTGAAAATGTTAGAAAAAGCAGTAGATTTGCGGTTTAGTGATAAAGCACAATTTTTTTGAAATAATGACTTTTTCATTGCTAGATATAAAAATAAGGAATACCCAAGCCCCTCACGTCAACGTTCATCAAAAATTTCTTTTGAAATAATACAAACTCATAAAAAAGTTGTATTTTTGCCTATTTAACGGTGTAATTTAAAAGAAAGTTTTTATGCCTTCTTTTGTTTATGAAATATCGAATGGAGGTAATATATAGAAATCTTATGTATATTAAAACTGGTGCAAGCGAGCTATTTTTAGTGCTTAGAGACTTTTTTCATATTTCATTCATTTTAATAACGTTTTTATTTTATTTTTTCACGTTTTTATATACATTTTTCATACTCTTAGTTTAGCTATCAACTTTTTTGTTTACATTTTGTAAGGATTTATATAAAAAAAAATATATGCAACTGTACTTTTTATCCGTATTTAAAATTGGTATTTATGCGCCAGTTATGGGAATAATTTAGTAAAAATTATGCAAGATGTCAAATTCTTTTTAGATAAACTAAATACATTTCAATGATTGCGTGTAATAGGGAAACTTTAACACTCGTGCATAATTACACACTTACTTTTTTGCTAAGCTTTTTTATTAAGCCTATTTAAGCTTAAAAGTTGTATCTCTACAAAAGCTGATCATAACATTTGTCCTAGTTTTAAATTTCATTACTTTTATAAAAATTTGCAAGAAAAAAAATAAGATTTCAGTAAAGGATTTTATTGCGTGATATTTTAGTTTTAAATTAAAAATTAATATATCAATTTTTTAAATTTAAATCTACATAATATAATTATGAAAAAGTCGATTGAAAAAACTGCTCAATAATATCTATTTAATTTCGCATCAATGTACCGATTTTTCAGAATATAGCGAATTTTTTTATTATTATTTGAAATTGCTTGGTTAAAAAGTGCATATTTTGGTATATTAAAGCAAAAAAAAAGAATTTTTTACTGGTAAAATAGTATAAGTAATTGGTACCATCTTCAAAAAATGCTTCACTTCATAAATGAAAAGTGTAAATTTTCGGAATCTAATGCATTTTATTCAATATTTTGATTAGTTTCGTTCTTGAGCTTCTTACAGTGGTTTTAATATGGAAAATGGGTACAAGTGGTTGAGAGCTACATAGTATTTTTTTACCAAAATATAAAGAAAAAAATAACGACAAGTATCACTTATTTTTAATACGAATAGTCACAATTTTAATAACAATGATTTCAATGATTTCAATGTTTTTTTTGATAGGTTTAGATACATGTATGCGTATTTGAATTCATTTCTGAAATTCACAACCGATTATTTAGTCAATTTTCAACATCTTGTGAATTTGAAATAATTTTAATACAAAGAATAAATTGTATCCAACCCAATTTGAATTAAAAAAATCACAAAAAATTTTTTTTAGTTTATTCTTTAAATAATTATAAATCCATAAACATATTAAACTTGAATTTTATATAAAATTTTTGTTCAAATTATTTTATGCAATACTTTATTAGAATTTTCCTCTTTATATTACTATGAGAGATTTCTTTTTGATATAATTTTTCAGAGATAAATCTCATATATTAAAATATGTTATTTAATAGATTGTATATGTATAGGTCTAAATATTCCCCTGCAAATTAAAGGGTACTATAGTGGAATATTTTTGACTTTTCGACTAATGATCCGTACCTTTTTTAACTGCTAAATGAGATTTTTATCAGGTATTCTAAACAAGCAGTCCGCAAAAAAAATTTTGAATAAAACCAAGATTTTTAGATTAAAAAAAAATACAGAACGTGCCAACCCAGTATATTTATGGATTTTAATCGTAAATACAGTGGTACTTTAAATAAGCCTCTTTGGCTGAAACCCTGAAATTTTTCATGGCACATAGTACGTCTTACTTCATAAGTTACCAACACCGTACCAAACTCTAAAAACATCAAGAAATTTTTTGGATTATATAAATACTTTAACTCCCAGTTTATTTTTTTTGTTGCATCATAAGGTTAAATTTCACTTTCACTTTCAACTTTAATTTTTTTTTTTTTTAATGCTATTGAAAAAAGTCAATGGAACAAAAAATAAAACATTAAGCGGAAGCTAGATATAGGCATAAATGGGAGTAAATAAGAACATTTTAATTTTAGTAAATGAAAAATAATAATGTTTCACGCAAGACAACGGCAAGTACAATTACACTCAGGGACTGCACATATTGAGGAGTTAGAAAACCAAGCTAGAACATGCGAATAGTGACCACCATGACCGCAGTTCTGGCACCATGAAAACCAGCTTTCTATTCCCAAATCTAATATATATATTAAATAAAAAAAATCAATCAAATGAAAAAAGTGTGTTATATTATTAAAAGGTTGTTATTGTGATAATAGAAAATATGGTAGCTGAGAATATAATATCACCTTGGTTTAAATCTTTATAATCACTGGAATTGTTTGTACCAGCTAATGGTGTTCCTAGTGACATCCTGCAAACGCTACAACTTGGAAGCTTGTTAAGGCACTTTGAACAGTGTGTAAACTAAAAATTAAAATATTTTATGTTTATAATTAATAGAGCAAAATGAATACTAAAAATTTTTATTGAAGTGAAATTTCTTTTTTCAAAAACTGGAAATATCAAAGAAAATCTTACGTTGGATCTGGAATAGAGTGACGGTACTGAAGATAATGAGGTTGGAGTATTTGAGTACCTGCTTGCCCTTCTCATAATATTGTTATTAGAGCTTTTTTCTGTCGGTATGTTAGAATTAAGATCGCTTGCTTTGGTGGTCGAGTTATTTGCATTAGAAAAGATCTTAGTGTTTTTGGACGATATTTTATTCTGGTTGCAGTTAAAATTAGCCTTTTCACTGGAGAAATCGTATCCAATACCTTTACGACAAAATGTGCATCTAACATTGACAGGTTTTATCGAAACCTTTTTTAAGGCCTCTGATTGCCTATTTAGATTATTTGACACTCTATGGTTACCCACGTTTATATCGAATAAACACCTTTGGTTGAATAATTTCCATTTATTTAAGAGTTTTCTGTACCTGGGGTAAGACAGATCATAACCATAAAAATTACAGTAACAATTGCATGAATAATGAAGGAAGGAAACAAACGAAATTTCATTGTTTTGTAAAAAATATAAAAGTATACTCTTACTCTATAGCCCATAACTCAGAATATGATATATTGAATGCGCCTGGGATTAGGGGACAATAAATATCATCTCTTGGGTCGATATTCGAAATTATTGCAGCAGTTTGAATGTCCCCTGTCATGTCAACATAATTTTTTAATAAAAATAATCCATGTTTATTTAACCCTGTCAGTGATAGTCCTTCAATAGAGCCATTTTCGCAGCTTTTGGAGAATATTTCGCTCAAATAATCAAATAGCTACAATATTAGAGATTTTAACTTCAAGTAAAAGTAATAAATAAAAAACACATTAAATGTAGCAATAGAGGAATTAATAAAAAAATACCGATTCATCATCTAGATACTTTAAAGCTAAAACAACCCTGTCAGTAAGACCTAAACTTGAGTCACTTTTTAAAGATTCTAACCAGCTTCCTGATTTCAAGAATTTCAAAACAACTCTTAAAATCGGGTCAGTAAAAACTCCATCCAACACATTGTCGTAAATAGAGTTTGAAAAATTTTTGAACGGCGAAAGGAGGGTTGTTTTTGGGTCCAATTGCGAGGAAAATAAATACGAAAGTACGAGAAGTTGAGGGTCTAATAATAGGGGGGAAAAAATGTTAATTCTATTTTGGTGTTTAGAAATAAAATTCACAAATGGTATTACAACATTCAAGTTTAAATAACCCATATGAGACTTGATTCTAAAATTTTTAACTGCTTAATTCTTTAAATCCAAAATTAAACTTTTTTACCTTTAGATTGAGCTAAAATTTCTATTGCTTTTTCGTGGTATCCATACAAAAAACACGTTCCTGCAGCTTTCTGGTATGAGCTCTTTTCTATCAATCTAAGCATAATTAATAAACATAGAAATTGTGAAAAAAATTTAGTATGATTAATAAAAATATTTTCTAAATCAAAGAACCGGTTTTTTTTAATTTACCAACTTTAAAAACCCTATTCTTACAAAGAGAGGGGAAAAAAATTAAAAAGTAGAATTTTTACATATTCAAAAAAAGCTTCAGTGAAGGTACACTAAAGTCGTATCCGCACATTAAAAGGGATATTTTCCTAAGAATTTTTATTGAAGAAGATCCACTAGGCAAAGATGCATCCGGTGTGTAGGTGCTATCTTTATTTTGATCAGTAGTTTGGGTTGTATTCAAATTTTGCGTTGAATTATTACTGCTTTTATTTAATGCTAAATCAGAAATGGAATGTTCTTTATATAAAGAAAATGTTGAGTTGTTTTTGCTGCCTAATAGAGATGAAGGAGTTCTTGACTCAAATCTGATTTTTTGCCCTTTTGAATACTTTGAGTAGTTTTCCTCAAGTCTCGGTAAATAGTCTTTGCTTAGATTAATAATCGAGTAGATACCAGCGTAAGACAAGTCGATGTTTTTTTCAACTTTTAAAAGGCCGGATTTCTTAATAGATGCTGAGTCTCTTAGCCACTTCCATGTATTCCAAAGGGAAGAATTTTTATCAAAATGGCTCATATTATTCTGAAAGTTAAACCCGTAATCTTTTTTTGCCCTGTTGTACATTTCTGACGAAATATCCCCAGAAAAAACTGAATCAAGGCAAATAGCACTCAAGTTAGAGTCAATTTGTGATTTCTAGTTTATAGATAAATGATATTAAAATTTTAAAATTATCAGAAAGTTTAGGATATATAACAACTTGTGAAAGTATCAAGTATACATTGAAATGGTAAAACTATACTAAAATTTATAATAGTTCAAATTATTACATAGCTTTTAGATATACTCAGTCCACTTTTAGGCGAAAATTTATTCGAATCGTTTAGGCTATTTGTATATATTTTTTGGGGAATTGTGTTAGTTACTGGAATGTCGTTTAAAGGGCTTATTGAAGCAAATTGGGCTTTTGGGTATTTTGATGATAAAATCTTGCCATTCGATAAACATGATATAATTATTGGAGAATAGTCGGTGTTAACTTTTGTGTTAGATACAGGAATTGGGTTAACTCTGAAGGTATTTGAGTAGCATGAAAAGCTTTCGACCATAGCATTATCTTGGTTTGAAAAGTCGCAAAAAGTAAAAGACTGCACTCCTACATTGTCTTCTTTGTCAAAATATCCATTAATAGTACTAGAAGCCTGGGCTTCGTCAAGAGCAAAATTTCTGGGGTTTTGCTTTGTAAAACCATTTTTTTCTCTACTTTGGTCAATCTCCCAAACTGAGATATTGTTCCTGTTTGTTCCGAGCACTGATATTACACCTTTTCTATCTTTACAATAGTGAGACTCGATGATATTAGAGCCAACAACATTTCCTACATCTAAAACTAATGAAGAGAAAGGCCATCTCAAATCGTAGAATTTGATTGTCTTATTCCTGTCATTAGCCATGAATCTAAAAGAGTTGAAGGGATCAAACTCTATTCCATGAATAGCACAAACATCTTTGTTTTCAAATGTAGTGTTTTCGTAGAAGGCAACTGATTGACTTATTCCAGGGCAGTTTGTATCATACATGCGGATACTTTTTTTATCATTAGATGCTCCAGCAACTACACAGTATGGGTTTCTTGGTAACCAGGCAACAGATTTTATAGAAAATGGCTCGTATACAAAATCAGAAACTGTTTTTAACCTCTCTCTAAATTTATAAACAGAATTTAAACAAAAAAATATCTATATATTGCATTATGGAAAGTATTTATAATTTTGAACTAACATCGAATTTACAATTAGAATATAATCGTGATATGATAAAGTTAAAATATAAAATAAAATCCAAATTTTTAAATACCTTCCCTGGTTTAATTTCAAATATCTAAAAGCAAGATCATCTAGCAAGTTAGAATTAGATATAATAGTTTTTGATTTATTTACAACATCAAAATATTTGAACTTTTGCGTAATGAGCAAATCTAATCTATCTCCAACCCATTTATCACCGCCGACAATTTCCTGTACACCCATTTCCTGTACTACATCAAAAACTTGGATACTGGAAGCACTTTTGTTAGTGTCAAACCCTACGACTACTCTTGAATGATCGACAGAATTGAATGAAATATCGTTTGCTTTTCTACCAGAATCTGAAAATATTTTGATTTTTTCTTTTAGGAAAAAGTCACTAAAAACTACAGATTTTCCTGTTTTCATTAAAAATTTGATATATTTGTTAAATTTTGCTTATATATTTATATATAACATAAATAAATAACGTATATTGCCCATTAAACTTGTCAATCAAAAACAAGAATGTTTTTACTATACGATTCTTTGTAATAATATTAAATTTTATATTTTGTATACCTTTCCTGAATGAACTGTATTTTTTTGAATTGCATTTAATTTC
>LSSN01001447.1:0-15294 GCA_001970855.1 Smittium culicis
TTAACTTATTAATGCTTTTCAAATAAGAGACTGAAGATTGCTAGCATATTGAGCAATTATGATTTAAATTGTATTATTGAAAACTAATAAGCAAATTGGTACACATAACAAAATAAATGTTTTGGTAAAATATTTTTTAAGGGTTACATAAAAGTAATATTGTGTAGAAATATGATCAGTAGGATTTAATACATGTGATACTCATATTTAATATGCTAAAAAAAGACTTCGAGAAACAGAGATTTTGTATTAATATAGGTAAAATTATTTTAAAAATTTAGAATCTGAGTTTGGAGAAGAACCATTTGTTTTTACCAGTGGTATATCTATTTTGGAGAGTCTTCTTGATAGCCTTCTTTGCGGTGGCACGTTGGGTTGGTTCTTTGAACATATTCAAGTTGATATTTTCTTTAATATCATCTAATTCAAGACCATATCTAGTTGGCATAATGTGAGCGTAGTTGATGACTTTAACGAAGGTCTTAATGCGGCTGCGTCTGGCGATCTTCTTGGTACCCATAGATTTGTTAACCTTTAGGGGGTATCTTTCAATACCGGCAACAACGCAGTAACCATATTGACGGTCTTTGGTACCTTCGTCGTAGTTCTTTACAATGACGGCCTTCTTACCGGCATAACGACCTTGGAGGATGATGACAACCTAATTATAAATCAATAATTTATAGTCATATTTAATAAAAGTCGTAAGATTATTTTATCAGAAATGATCATATTGGTAACAATGTATAATATATAATGTCCGTTTTGAAGTCTATTTTGATAGACGGATTATGGACAGAATGATCGTAACAGGCTCGTAATCGACGAAACAATTTAGGAGAGAATAAGATCTTGTGGATTCGGAGTAAAAAAATAATTAAATCGTAGATTCGTGCAGTAAATAAATAGACTTACTTTTCCTGGTTTCAAAAACTTGACCATTTTGATAAATTTATTTTAATTCGATTGAACCGGTCTAAGCAACTACTTTCACTACTTTAGATATATAACCGAAAGAATTAAAAAATACTATACCTAAGCAAGAATTTTTTTAAAAAGGATTTTAACACCAAGCTGCACTTTCGAATCAGTTTTCAGTTGGATTCTTTTTTTCTTTGATTTTTATTCAATTCTTTTTTCTTACTTCAATGTTCAATATATGAATCTGTTTTTCTATTCGCTAACTGTTTTCGAGTTTACATAATCTGAAAATTTTTACAGTAAGAATTTGGATAATTGAATAATTACTGGCCAAGTATCTATAGGATAGCATCATTCGTTAAATTGATCTTTTATTTGGCGATTTTTGGCCACTGAATTCTTATCTTCGCAGCCTTTATTGGATATAATATTATTTTATTTAATCGCTTTTTCTGGCGGCATACGCTTTTATTTTTTAGCATATTGAAGCTCGATTTTTTTATACCAAGAAATAGACCATTATATGATATGAATGTAAATAAGGGATCAATTAAGAGCCTTTTTTTTTTTTACAAATCAAATAGGCACATTTTAATCAACTGAAAAATTTACACAACTATTACCACAGCTTTAATACTAACACAGCTCTATAATATGAAATATAGATAAAATTACCATTAAGTTCAATCCATTATGGCTGCATTCTTAATTATTGCAAAAAAAAAAAAAAAACTTTTCTCATAACTTAATTAAAACGCACAATATCTAATTGCATATTCGCAGAGCAAACGGTATCTAGCTATGATGTGATATAATGGAAATGATAATGCACAACTCATCACTTTTAACAAGATAAATTCTAAATATATAGTCGCATAAATAGAATTTATATTTAATGAGTGAGCTATTTTTAAAACACTAAGTGTCACGGCCATCAATTCAAGACTTTAACTATAATCCCTTCACTATTACCACTTTCTAAGCATAGCTCAGAATTATAGTAATCAATGACCTACGGTTTAAGAGTATTCTCTAGTAAGATCTTATCTACGGATAACATTACTTTATGTATAGTAAAATAATTTACTTATCAATACAGTCGTAATGGTACAATAAAATTATCTGTAATTTTACAATTATGAGTTTTAAGTTAAGATGATATTTTTAAATGTTAAAGCAGATATAAATGCACCAAACCTTTTCTCGCTTAAAAATATTCAAGTTATATTAGGTTTACTCGCGCATATATACATCTAATGGTTATTTATTAAATACAATTCTTTATAACAGATATATTATAAGCTTTTTTATTCCTTTTGCTATATTTTACATACTTGGCTAATAGCATAAATAATAAAAAGTAACAATCTATTAATTTAGATAAAAAATCATTTGAAATTAACCCAAAAAAAAATAGGATGATTATAGATAAAAATTCTCAATTCAAAGTTATTTCTTTTATGCAATAAGAAGTAATGGGATATTATTTAAAACGCTTAACTTTTTATTTTAGATTTTAAAAGAATATTGAAATTGATAAAAACTTTACTGACAAAAAAAACATTAATTATTTAATTAGGAATTTATTATTTATTTGAAATCAAAATTAAAGAATTCTAGTTATTCTTGGCCTGTTTTTATTAAATAATCTATGAATAATAAACCTTGATACATTTTTATATGAAACAAGATTTGATTAAAACTATAGAGGTATTAATAAAAAAAACTAAAAAATAAATAGGATTATAATTATAGGCATAAAAACTTGATTAATTGATAAAATCCGCCTAAATACTTACAAATAACATATATTCTATAAAAGAAAAGCATTTATGGAAAAGAATCCCAATATTACGGATCGATTGAAGTTATTAAAGTCAATAAAAATTTTAGAAATTATATTTATTAAAGAAAATTATTTTATTGAATATTTCAATATATGTGAGTATTTTCAGCTAAAATTTACGAATAAAAAGAATGACTGTTTTAGAAATAATAGCTATTACATAACACCATAGCTATGAAAATTAATAAACTTTTTATATTTTTTGCAAATTAAAAAACATTACAAATGAAAATGAAACAAGCTCCAAGCTTTTAGAAAATCAGTACAAAAAATATTTAAATAGATAATATTAAAATGAAATAAAAATCTAAAGAATTAACAAAATAATATAATAATAATCATTATCCAGTCCAGATTATAATTTCATCAGACTACATAACTGATTCAAATTACTAATACAAAGTTCAAAAAGTGAAAATTTATCCGAAATTTAAAAAAAATCTTCCTTCCAGATATCTATTTAATAGTTATATCAAGGGAGCTTTCTTGAATGAAAAGAGTGTATTAGATTATTTTCTACTACAGTTTATAACGGTTGTATGTCATATTTAGATAAATTTAGAAGTATGTTATAAAATTTAAGCCCCCCCCCCCACCACAATAATAATAATAAATGTATAAATTCGCTTATTATCTATAAAAGAGTACTGTATTCATAAAATATAAGCTATAATTTTACAAGTAGCTCAAACTGAATAGAGAAAAATATTAATTTTTATAAGAAAAATTCTCAGGCTAGTATAAGCTTTTTTTTCTTCAAACAACTTGTTTAACATCATTATTTTAAAGCATATAAAGGTATTGGAATTTGTTAATATTATTTTCTAATAAAACATATTAATTAAAAATGGTATTTTTTTGAGGCTTATTAGCTGTGATAGTGAACTTTTCATTCATATATTGGGAATCAAAATACTAATAACCAGATATTAAAAGCCATGAAAATTTATTAAAAAAACGCAATCTTCTCCTATTTTCATAATATATTACTTATAATGGCATTTTCACTAAATTTTACGCATGGAAATAACCACATTTTAATAAGAAAAACCTTTATCAATGGTTTTATAAATAGTTTTAGCCATAAAATCAGCAAACGAAAAATCTTTACAATAGGATTTTTTCATTCAAATATTTAGTCAGGCTTTATAAAATAAGTTCCTAATAAATACAATAAATATTAAATCTAGTTTAGCTCTCAGTTATAAGTTGCAATATTAGAGCGTAATTTAAATGATCCTATTTTTATTTTTAAAATTAATCTATCATTTATTGTATATCATGCGCATTTAGATTAGTTCTGCGTGACTATAATGCCTAAGCCAAATACCACCTTTTCTAAAATTCGGAATCAGTATTATGATTTTCATACTATACCATATTTTAAAGCATATACAAATAATTGGTATATTTAAACTGATTCATTTTACAGTAAAATATACACAATATAGACTTTGGAAGCAAATTAAAAAAACAGCGAATAAAAGTATATAAACACTGCGATATATCAATCAGCCTTTTTTTGCTGATTAGGTTTAACAGATAATAAAAATACACTTAATAATTTTCACATATAATGTCAGAACCGTTTTAGATAAAATTAAAATAGAAGCTCTGATTAAACTTGGAACTTAAACCCAAGTTTCATATTATTTTAAAAAAATTGTATATAGATTTAGTGAAGATGATTTTATTTTTCTATTTTCAAAGCCAACCAATTTAATAAAGTCGTTATTAATTCTAAGCGTTAATATTATTTCGAGACTTTAACTCTTTCATTAGCGGCAGACCATTTTTGATCTATCAAATATAACCAACTTAGTTCAAATAGAATAAAATATTTTCGAAACTTTTAGAATTGTTGGTATGCTGATAAGTAACAGCAAATAATAAACCTGCATAAAATTATATATGAATAATTAAAATCATTATTTTAAAGAGATTTGGACGGTAAAGGGTTAAGGGATGTTCTTTTTTTTTTTTAATATCTTTCTGAAGGGTTGATACTAAAACCTGACACTAGATAAACTAGGCGAATTTTACTAAAATCATGCATTTCGATAGATGCATTAGTAATAAATTTTTTTTTAGAAAAAAAAATGCTATTTTTTAGATACTGCAAAAATTTGCCAAAGCAAGTAACCTTGCTATTCTTTCCTCCTTTGCGGATAATAGGTTAGTTTTTGTTTTCATAATCAGATAGCGGCTTAAAAATTAAAGGTTGTTAAAATATATAACTGTGTTTATTGGTTTTGACCATTATTATTGGATAAAAGCTAATACTCCATTCCCTAGCTTATTAACTTGAAGTTATATTTTCTTGAGAAGAGAAATTTTGGAACAATGAGGTTTCTTGTATAGAAAGCGGGAAATATAAATTATAATTTCAACTTCTCAGCATGTAATAAATCAGCCTCAAAATTTCAATAAAATAAAACTAAACATTAAATTTTAAAGTATAACAAGGAGATACTTATGAATAAAAATTTTTGATATCTAGCTACTAGCAAAATTCTCAGAGAAAACCTCTGATATTTTGTGGCATACTGGAAAATATTTTTCTTGCCAAAATTAAAATAACATTTTTTCACTTAGTTTAATCAAGCCTTTAAATATTCCTGAGTAAAATTAATACTATATTTCAAGTAATATATTTATTATAAAACGAAAAAAATGAAAGAGAAGCGTTATATAGTTATAAGTCTTTATAGTAAATTTAGTGAGAGTAATTACTTATTTTAGTTTGCTAAGATTCAGAAAAATTCAGTATAAAAAGGCAATATAGAAACCTAAATAACAATTATAAAACACAAAAGCAAAACATTCATCCTAATAAGATTGAACTGATCAACTCTTAAGCAAAATACCTTTACCTTAATACATCGCCTTTTTATATAAAAAAATCTTAACCTTTAACAAAATTAATCTAAGCCCCCAATCAAAATAATAAAAATGAGAGTTCAATATACCAGCGCTTTAGTTTCTTTGATATTCGCTATTGCTTCTTCAGCTTTACCACAATCTGGATACGCGGGACCTAGCTCAGGTGAGTATAAATGATATAAAACTTTGGACTTTAGACTTTATATATATATATATATCAGTACGTTAATTTAAAAAAATATAACAACTAAATATTGATTTCGAATAAAATATAGCACCACCATCATATGGAAGCGGAAATTACGGAAGCAGCGACTACTCAAGCAGCGGATCCGGTGGAAGCAGCGGCTACTCAAGCAGCGGATCTGGCGGAAGCAGCGGCTACTCAAGCAGCGGATCAGGCGGAAGCAGCGGTTACTCAAGCGGCGGATCTGGCGGAAGCAACGGTTACTCAAGCGGCGGATCTGGTGGAAGCTGTGGTTATGGCGGAAGTGGAAGTGGAAGTGGAAGCGGAAGCGGATGTGGAGGCGGAAATGGAAACGGCGGAAACGGAGGTGGTGGTAGTGGAGGCGGTTCTAAAGTTACATCTACTTTCACAGTTACTCAAACCACACTTACCACGGACTATAACTTGTTTGTAAAAACTCAAACTATGACAAATACAGTTACTAGTACTGCTACTCTTACAAATTTACAAACCAAATATGCTCAAGCAACTGCAACAGTTCAAACAACAGTTGTGAATGTGGTAACTGCTACTGCCACTAACGTAGTAACTCAAACCAACTTGTATTACGTAACTGTAACCAATGTTCAAACAGAACAAGCAGTCGTAACTAACAATCAAATTATTACAGATACAGCCTATGCAACCAACTCAGCAACTGCTACAGCTGTTTTAACTGAAACCCAGGTTGCCACACAAATAGCACCAGCAACTACTGTTCTTACTCAATACTCTATAAATACAAAAACAATGGTTGTTCCAGCATTCTTGACTAGCACACTTCTAACTCTTCAAAGCATGACATTCACCTCCTCAGCAACTGGAACCACTGAAGTTACCGAAACAGTTGTTAGTACATGCTATGAATATGGTGCAAATAGCGGCTCTGGAAGTGGAAGTTCAGGAAATGGCGGTTCCGGAGTTTACGGATCAGGAAGTGGTGGTTCTGGAGCTTACGGTTCAGGTAGCGGAAAATGCGCAGCAAAAATCATCCCTGTCCCAGCTGTCTATAACGCAGGACCAAACCCAGTTTACAAAGGAAAAATATAAGCAAAAACAAGATAAAATAAGAATTGGCTAATTAGACACGATGGTAAATGAGTAATATTATTTTTTTGATCCACTAGATTAAAATTGATCAAATTGGCAAAAAATAGCTAACTTATTCTTCATTTCTCAAAGTCAATCATTTTTCATACACTTTTTAAAAAAGCTAAATGATATTATCTTAGCAACTTCATTTTTAGTATTAATTTATTTAAAATAAATAAAAAAAAATCTTTCGTCTTTCATTTTTTATATAATGAATGATTATGGATTTGTTTTAACTTATTTGCTTTATTTTTAGACATAAAGTGCTTAGTATTTTAATAAACATTATATACCTAGCAATTTATTTTTTTTTAACTCAGAAATTTTTAACACTATTTTAGCCAAAGATTTTCATATTATACAAGTTGTAGAAACAGCTTATCGATCTTGAAATATGAATGCCGCACATTTTTTATCTGTTTAGCTTAATAATTACCTATCTTTATTCTAAGCTCTTAAACGTGACATCTCTACTGAAAAGTCGTATTAAAATGGCACCAGTTTATCTAACCACGCTATTAATGCATAGTTTTTCTATTAAAACTTCAAGTACAGTATTTTTATCAAATAAGAACAATCATTCTTACTTAGTATTAAACAAAATTCTCTCCAAGCTCGTAACTTTCCAGCTAATAGTTATTTTTTCTTTCGTTCCTTATGGATTGTTAGATCTATTAATTTAAAAGCATACTGATATTTGCTACATGTAGTTCCAACTAGGAAATAACTAGATTTATGTAGATGCATTTGATCATTTCGCAGAAAGTGTTTTATGGAACATAGGAATTACTGAACGCAAGTCGGTTATTTAGAATAAATTCTACTCGGTTTATAAAATATATAGTCTATAAATTGATGGCTTAGATATTATATTTTTTGTAATAAATTAAGTTAGCTAGTTTTGATAGACCAAAAATTTTAAACTATCAAGCAATAAGTTGAAATGATTTTGGTTTATAAAAAAAAATCTAGAAAGTAGTTGTTTAAACAAAACAGCTTCTAATTAAGAAACTTATAAGCATTATTTTTTGTAGCCAAACTATATAATTCATATATAGCATCTCTTAAGATTGAAATGCCATTCTGCAATTGAGCTTTAGTAGCGTACTCTTATAAGTAAGCTATACAAAAAAACCATACAGATTTGCAGAATCCTTGGTTGATGGTGGCATAGCTAACGAAAAGCGATTCAGATGTCAGAAAATCCAGAGGAGAAACATCTAGAAGCAGAAGAAACCAATTTTAAGGTACAGTCTGGGACAGTTTCTGCACACAAGTCCAGAATTAGGTATCAATACGAATTTCAGTTGTTTGGAAAATTACTATATTAGAGCCTTGTCAATCATAACCACACTTGGATATGAGCCTATTTTTTATTAATCCTGAAAATGTAGGCTCTGTCTAGGAGCTCAAAGAGCTAGACAAAATAGTTTTTTTTTTTTTTTGGAACGAACTTAAATCTTGTGGATCTCGAAGTTTCAACTATAAAGTTTACTTGAAACAATGTCAAGGTATAGAATGCTGTTTGGAAGTTGAAAATAATACCTTTAGGGCACGCAGTCGATAAACTGATAGATGAGTTTATTTGTATCAGGACAATGCTATTTTTATTCCTTGCTTTAATTTGTCTATTTTTTAGTTTATTTTACTGCATAGCTTCTAGTATAATTGAAGTACCAATAAAATTCTGTAAATAAAATAATAAGGCTAACTTGATAATTTCCAATAGTGATATTTTTTTTATAGTTAGGGAATGCATATGATTTAAGAATCTATGATAAACCCATTCATATTACCATTTAAAAAAATTCCTTTATTTATTCGCTGTGGCTTAAAAGTGGCTATTTTATTTGCTGCTTTTATGAAACAAGCCAATTATTTTCAGATCCTAAGAATAGTTCTAATTTCATTGAGCACAGTTGGTTATATGGGACATTCTTAGGAGAAAAGGGACTTTATTTCTTAGATATTCTATTTGCCTATGTAAATTAGGTAATGTTATTGGCTGTATCTTAAAATTCAATCGATGATAACTTTTAAAAAGATTTAAACGGGGTCTAGTGAGTATTTGGTTTGAACAACTGGGTCTGTCAACTATGAAGGAAAATGAGATATAATTGTTAAACTATGTATAATAAACATGGTAATCAAATTTGAGAACATACCTAATGTGGATATAATATTCACTCAGGCAATATGATAGCTGCACAGATCGAGGATAGAGCTTGACATTAATCAAACAGATACTGATGTAGATGCATTCACTATATTTGTAAGGCTTAAAGTGAACATCAAAAAAAGAATAATGGATGACTTTAAAAATAAGGGAGATAATAAAAATAATAAGGAAAAATGGCTTTCACCAAAAGGCAAATTAGTATCAATAGGATGCGGCAACATGATTACCATTAACTAGACCACAACGTTTTAAACAAAAAGTAACGCAAAAAATTTTTTTATTTAAGAGGAGAGGTAAATAAAAAGGTAGAAAAGCTGTTCTGGCCGAATAACGCTTTTAAAAATTTAAAATGCATAGTATATATATATAGTTTTTATTTGTAAAAGTTAAAAATAAATGTTATCTGGGCTAATGGTCCGATCAAGAAAAAAATTTTAAAGGTATGAGAAAAGGATATGATTAGGAAATTTTTAATAGTGAAAGTTCCGCACCTCGAAATAATCTCCTATAATTAGTAGATCAAAAATACTCTGCCACCTGCACAAGGGATCAAGCGAAACAATGCATAAAATCAAATACTCTATTATAATTTTATAAATAAACCCTTACACTTGTTTTTTAAAATTAAAATTTCATAATGAAGCGAGTAGATAATAATATTGAAATGAACTATAAATTTAGCAAATAGATTACACATAGACTGGTTTTTCAGATCTATGGATTTAAGCATAAGCGTAGCTGTATCTTATCTCTAAATCTCGCATACTGCAGATTATTTTGAGCAGCAGAACTTTTCCTATCAAGTTTTCAGCATTCATTATATTTACTTTTATTTTTAAATCCTTTTAGAAATTATCATCGAATGGTTTATCTTATCAAATAATGCCTATACCTAATAAAATAAACAAATAGAAGCTCGAAGAAAAATTTGATCCGCGTCCACTAAGAATATCCGCATAAAGTATTCAATCCACTAAACTACAGCCGTAAAATTCGCAGAATATTATTGGCGTGGCTCTAAATTAGGATGAAAATAGGGGGATTGCTTGAAACTTGGATGACGTGGGAACTGTTTGTCTTTACTATAGGAGTTTATTGTACAATTATGATAATAAAATTTTATCAAAAAATCGTGAAATTCTATTATTAAAATATATACTCCCAACTAATAATAACTTTGTTTGATAGAAGACCTAAAGCAAATGTAATAATAATAGATAAAACATTTCTGATGAAAGTTCTCTTTATTTCCGCCTTATAGACTAGATTCTGGGGAAACAAGCAGTCATGAATCATACTCACTTGAACAAAGTTGATGTCTTAGAGCTCCCAAAACTAACCAGTATATATTTGATTAATAAAATATTCTCTTGTATCAAATCTTGTCAATTATGTACAGTCCTTCCATGCAAGGAGCTGCTAGGCATCTATAATCTCCCGAGGCCAAGGTCGCCAAAATTGTACAAAGAAGTTATCTATACCTCGTAGAACTACTCGGTTTCTCATATTTAGAGACGATTATTCTCAAGAACACCAGCTCCCGAATAGCTAATATCTATATCCAATTTTCTGAAAATTTTATAATAATGTTTTGTGGAATTTATTGCTTTGTACTGCTAAAAATTTACAATATATCCATCTGATCCTCGCCAAGTTATTTAACTTCTAACTTTTGAAGATAGTATCCAAGGGAGCTTGTTATATGCTTTTATTTATTTGTTTAATCGGTCCTAACCAGGCTTCTTGAATATTTTTCATCAGCTATATTTACAAACGTGGATCTGCTTGTCTCAATTTCACAGACTTATGATACAATTCATGTCATTCTTCGCAAATCTCTATTCCAGCTACATTTATCGCTATACATTTAGTCACTTTTGCTAAACGCCTACAATAGCGAAGAGTAATTAAGATTGATGGTGTAGCTTAAAGATTTTATTCGGAATGATTTAAATTTTCAATACAAGATGCATAAAACTCATTATTACGATGAAAATATATCCTATGATTTTAAAAGACTGATATCACTTGCTTTATAAAATAAAAATATGTCTAAATTCATCTTTTAACATGATTCGAATAATACTCTATAAAGTTTTAGTAAATTGATCAGATTTCGCAAAATTATGTAGGAATTTGCACTTTAGCCTGGATCAGTTAATTTAAATAACAAGACATTGTAAAGAAGTCCCATAAATGCTACTAATAGTTTTAAGCTATGCCAACTGTTAATGATGTTTAATTTTATAAAACCTTATTTCATACTACTGATTCTAAACACCTTATTGTAGAATATAATTCCCGAGTTATGGTTTAGAAGGGCTTGGATATATAAAACTGAAAATAAAACTAACTAATATTTTGAATTAAATAAGCTCAGAAGTTTGAAAGGTTTCATTAAAGTAAATAAGTCTTTAGGTAAAATATGTTGTAATAATGAGCGATAGGGAGAAGTGAAAATATAAGTACGATTAGTAAAGGGTAGGATAGGAAGAATCAGTTGTAAACTGGGCTCATGAAGTTTGGTCTGGAATTGCTCTTTGATGATTTCGTTAACCCTGAAGGCCCGTTCAAAGTTAAGGTTGGTACAGTGCTAAAGTTTGGAACCATACTAGATATCGGTGTTGTTTGCTTTATTCCACGAATACTATTTGAGTTATTAATAGGGCTGCCGCCTGCTGATCCTTGCAAGGAGGAATTATAACTCTTTCTGTTCTTCAATTTAAGCTTTAAAGCTGGGCGGGGTGGACCCTTGCTGGCTTCTTCTATTGAAGCGAAAACTGAAGATGTAAAATCATCAACAAGTGATGGAGATCCTTTTTCATTTGGTGAATTATCAGCATTTGTTCCATTTATGGCTGTGTAAGAATTTCCGGTAGGTGAAAGACTTATTTCAGGCATTTTGAAACTGCCTAAATCAAAAATGTCACCAGGACTACTAGGAGTCTCAGGCACTGGCGATGGTGCAGGTCTTGGAACATACGGGCCATCCAAATTCAAGGAAAGTCTGAAGCTTGCAAGACCATTATCCTCTTCATCTTCTTGTTGATCCTCATCGGTAATTCCCAACCCATTATTTATTACACTTTTCTGTTTATTATCTCGGTCCGTTGGCGAAGATTTGTCCAGTCCAGAAGATTCAGAATCCCCACTGCATCTAGCGTCTTGATTAACAAGTAGGTATTCGCTAGCTTCTCCAATAGATATAACCGACTCAGTGCGAGTTCTGGAAGATGATTGGGAACCGTGGTTATCTGACTCTTTACGGCTGGCAAAAGCTTCATATTCGGTGTAATTAGGATCTGTGGCATTTTCATCGAGACTAGATCTTTTATTGAAATCGGTGTTATTGTTTGTTGAGCGGTTGAGGTCCCCTGTAGTTTGATAATATTCGGTGTTGTCTTGATTCTGACTAGGCATATTTACCGCAGAGCTGTGCAGTTTAGATTTATAAATACCTCGCAGAAATGGGAAAGATGCTTTATTAATGATCGAAGACTTTGGTTTTTGGGGTTCACTAGTCGGTTTTACAGAGTTGACAAGTTCAAAGTCATTAACTGGCGTAGTTGAATCTTCTAGACCGGAAGATTTCTCAGGTTGAAAAGCGCTTTGGTTTTTTGAAGATATGGTTAGTCCGGGTCTTTTCTTTTTTAAGCTATCTTTAATGTTGTACACTTTGCTTAATGACCCAAAGTAAGACGTTCCCTTTTGAGAAGGATTGGCATTTAACGTGCCATCTTCGATCTTAGATTTTGTACTTGATTTTTTGAAAAAATTCATTTCTTAAGCTATGTATTCTATTAAAATTTTAATGCGGCGAGTAAATGGGCTTTCTAAAAAGATAAGCAGGTAAAATAGTTTTATATGTAAAACTTATTTGAAAATTATATTAGTGAATGGATAAAATAGAATTAGATTATGCTATAGTAAAACGACTTGAAAATATTTATGAAAACGAAATTTCTTGAAATATAGAAATAGTTAAGGTATGTTTAAATATGTTTTTTTTTAAAAAACTAAATATTTATCTGGGATAGAGTTTGTACTTTAAAGGAAATAAATGTAAATTTATCGAATAGATGAAGATATATGGTTTAGTATTTTTCTCTAGAAAAGAAAAAATAGATGAATAACTATATTATTGATTGAAAGCAATGCTAGTAATAAGTTTCTTTTCTGTTAGGATAAATAAAACAAAACTTTGTTTATTTAAAAAAAAATGGTATAATGAGAAAAAATGAAATACGAAGAAAATTGAACTTGTAATTAAAAGGGATATGTAGCTTGTTATAAGCTATAAATAATCATATTGACTATTACTCCAAAAGAAAAATGCTGGAAAGTATAAAATAAGTATTTAGCTAACATTATCTGGAACCTTTAAAAAGATAAAATGCCTTGTTGTGTTTAATTGTTTAATTTTTTTTACTTATTTCTCCACAAAATCGTTTGAACGAATAAGAAGGGGGAAATAATGAAATAATCGATTTAATATTAAACAAAGCACGCAATGTAAATATGCATTTTCAAAATATAAGATAAATTACATTAACCAGAATGTATATTAAAAAATACGAAAATCAGTCCCATATTACAGCAAAAGATGTAATGGTTCTAGAAAATATGTAGATGTAACTGAATTAGACAGCTAACAACCTTAAACAGCACATCGACTAAAGAATTTAGTCAAGATGAGATAGAGTTGATTGTTTTTATATTTTAGTAATGTTGATCAAGATTGAATAAAACCACCTTGAAATTAATTAAAAACAGGAATGGATTATCAATAATAATTATATTAAATAAAGCCAGGAGCAAATAATTGGGCAGTGGCAATCCCCACATAAATTTAATAGAAAATAATTGTAAAATGTATTACAAGTATATATGAAATGGAGAAATCCAAAAAATTTTAGCTATAATACTCTAGCCAAAAAAAAAAAAAAAAGAAGGTAGAAAAGGAATCTTTACTCTGGGTCGATATTTAAAATATAATAAGTAATAAGATAAGCATGGAAATATGGAAATATGGAGAAATTATACGATTCTAATTTAATATACTAACCTAACACACCAGGTGTTTTTTTTTTACAGCTAGACTGATATTCTGGATATCCTTGAGTATATTTCAATATATATCAACCCCTTAATTCTAATAGAAATGAAATTTAGTTTATTTTCTCTAGGCTTTAAGAGTGACAGATTGTATTTATACTGGGCTATTCGTACGATTATTGTGTTTTCATAAAGTTTTTTTTCATTGCTCAATTGAGTGGGATGATAGTAGTTTTGTATGCAGTCGAAGAGTTTGTAATTATTAGCAATGAGTGATGTCAATCGTATTAATTAAAGAGTTTTTTCTGGAGCGTGTATAAAAAGTTTAAAGGGTTAGGATTTAAATATTGAATTATGTCTAATCCAAATTTATGGGCTGTGTTCTCAAACTTAATTATATATATTGCATATTATTAAAGCTTTTGTTTAATTTTCATTCTGAAATATTGAATGTTATGTTCCACTCATATAGTAGAAAGTTTGTTTTTGTTTCGATTTTTGCTTATATTTTTACTTTATATGTATTCAATCTAGGAAACCTATGTGACACGAGCTAATAAAACAGTCTAAATTTTTTCATAAGGATTTCTCTAGAAATATTTACATTTGTGCGAGGTAGCCTACTTGCGCTTTTAGCTAATCTCTAAAAAGAAAATCTGAAGATTTAACCTTTGTTTACAGTTTAGTAAAATTTTAGAAATTATCTATAATTTTAAAAAATGTAAACACGGCTGTTAGTAGATGGTGTCATCCTATTTCCTTTAACACACAACATAATAAATTTTGCGCGTATTACAAGGCTAAAATAAAATTTGATAGCTTATCCATCCAAGACATATTCATAAACCGCCTTATCTTACTCGATATTCACATATTTTAATTTAATTTAATTTAAACCTTTAGAATATATCAGTGCTATAATTATCTATAAAATGGTGGGATGTTAGATTAAAAGATGGATTAAATTACATAAAAAGAAGTTATTTATAATATAAACTCTATGGAGACTTATAAAAGAGGAGAAAACACTACCTGTACCACTTAAAATAGGCTTTTTGAGCAATTTAATTTATCAAATAGAATCTGAAAATC